>BHFT01076338.1:0-25350 GCA_004320025.1 Laticauda laticaudata | reverse complement strand
GAAGAACAGTTACACGGAACCTGGGCATGGCTAGTCCTAGGAATAGAGAAGGAACCAGGGAGACATGATAGAGGTCTTCCAATTGTTTAAGGGGCTGCAGCAGAAGAGGAGGGCATTCAAGTCTTTTCTAAAGCACATGAAGGCCAGGACAAGGAATACAATGATGGAAGACTGAACCAAGGCAGAGATTATAACCAGGAAATAAGGAGAAACTTTGCTGACAGTGAAGAACAATCAACCAAAGTGGAAACAGCTGCCCTCGGAAGTTTGTGGAGCACCATCAACTTTGAACCTTTCAAAATGAAGAAGATTCTGCTGCATTTGTCAAGAAAATGGTGTAGGCTCCCCTTGCGGATGGAGGTTAAACTAGTCTGACACTACAAGGTCCCTTCCAACTCTGACTTAAGCTGTTAAAGATCAATACACTTAAAAGAGAACATAAATGTACCATAATTATCATATCATATGTTCTTACACTCCTCTAACCCCCATTCTTTAAACCCTCAATACTAACTAAACTATTCGACCTTCACCCCATTCCTAAGAGGTCTGTAAGGGGTGAGGTGATCTGTAAGGGGCACGTGCCAATAAGTGCACGCATCATTCCTATCCTCCGCCTAAGTCCTATTGTCTCCCATTTATTCCGTACTATTTCCTGTAATTCTTACTACTAATGGTTTATACTTATATCTATATATCGTTGGTTAAAAGTGATTAACAAAATACAAATCAAATAAATAAACAAACAAAAAATCTGACCAAAGCTGGTTACTGATCACCAGTAGAGAAATGGCAACGGTCAGTTCAGTTCCGGTGAGTCGTAAGGATACAATGCTTGCTCATTATGACCTCTTTTCATCAGCACATCTAACACTTCCAAGAATATTATTTAATGTCTTGAGTCCCTACCATCCATTTGTATTCCATTTCTACTTTTTTGCTTCATTTCTAACCTTCGCTAATCTACCAGCATACATATTCATAAATTCATTGGGTAATCTTTTTCCAATCAGATCTTAATCTATAATGAAAGTTTTTGTTTGCTGATACAACTTCAAAGGAGTTGTCAAGTTTTATTGAATAGGATGCAGGATTTTTTTGGTCAAAGATTTGTGTTTTAATGCAGGAATGGTTTCCTTTTGGGGTCACCCTCCAAATCCCTAATCAAATAACATTTTAAACTTCTTGTTCTAGCTAATCTAAAATTCTAGCTTTCAAAGCTACAGATTATCCTCTTGCAAAACCCACTTATTTGAAATGTCTTATGGTCACACCTTGTATAAACTTCTTATTGTTTATCTTCAGGATTAATTTCTACTTTAATTTCAAGGGAAACTGTCCTATCTTTTTTTACCCCTTGAAGCTCAAAAAATGTCAAATTGTTTCTTTCACTTTTTTTTGCTGCTAACTATAAATTTATTAAGCATAAATGATTTGTTAATATTTGAATGCTAATACCATTTCTTATTTTCATGAAATTAGTCTTTTTTTAAAGTCCATTTTACTTTTGCTAATACAGTGATGTGTCCTGGTATTTCAAATTGTCATTCGTGGATTCAAACTGGCTATTTTCATTTAAGTATTATATCTTCTAAACCTACCCACTCTTTGCAATATCATTTTCTGGAAACAATAGCTTCTGATCTACTTCCTCTCAGGCTATTGCCTGAATCACAAGATTTTCCTGCCCAAAGTTCTATTCATTATAATAACTCCATTGGATCTGAAAAGGTCCTTAAGGATCAATCATACAATCATCTTAGCATACTTCATATTCTGGGCATGATATAACCATCAATTGAAGGTCTTTTCCATATTCAGTGAATCAAGTAAGCATCCTTTTATCTCATTTCCTTGCGTCCCTCCCCTTATTTATCTATGTAGACAAATTTGGCTCACATTCTTCTGAACATTTTAATTTGAAATCTGTCTAATTTTAATTTTAATAGTGCTTTCCTGTTATATAATCCCATTCTTTGTATTAAATAGGTAAAACAAAAATTAGTGAAACAAAGGATGGGTCTCACCTTATGTCATCTCAGCTATTCCCAAGTACATTACAGTAGTCCCAAAAGTGGCTTTCTCAAAAGACAATGTTTACTTTCTTGTTGGCTGAAATATGTTTTTGCTTCTCATCCAGAAAGCCTACTACTTCAGTTCTGGAAAAAATGCTTCTTGTTGAGAAAGAAAAATACAATCTTCAAGGAAAAACCAACAGAGAAAATTCATTTGCCCTTTTGCAAAAGCATCTTTGGGACAATCATGCATTGGATGACTTGAGAATCTTCCATAGACATCTGTGATCCAGTACAAATAATATTTTAGCAAGCATCTTTTCCCCTGTGTTTCATTGGTGTGGCGGATAACGAATCCTTAGGAGATAGGATGAAGAGTCACAGACTTTGGAACAATCTGTCATGAAAAATAATCTCAGTCCCATGGAAACTAGGATGGGCAGAGCAATCTCAGAAAAGGTTCCTTTCAATAGTTCTTCAAAGAGTAAAAAAAAAGAGAAAGGAACAAATTAATTTCAATCTTTCAAGATTGTGTGTTGGCTCTTTAAGTTAGTCTATGATACGGGGTTCCAACTGGTGGCCCATGGGGCTGGATGCATCGTGTGTAGCCAATGCCACCCCATTTCCAAAAAGGTAAAAACCATTGTGATACTGTCACGTGATACCAATCGATTTGACACCATGGTCTAAGAAAAAAGACAACTGCTACGTTATTTTATCTTAACTTATAACAGTGAGTCCCTCAGAGACAACAAATGAAAACAGCAAACTTCCATTTTAAATTAATAAAGAATATGGGCCCAAATGTTGTACAGAATCATCCAGGCCAA
This sequence comes from Laticauda laticaudata, assembly GCA_004320025.1. Taxonomy (NCBI): domain Eukaryota; kingdom Metazoa; phylum Chordata; class Lepidosauria; order Squamata; family Elapidae; genus Laticauda; species Laticauda laticaudata. The sequence continues at coordinate 22,505 of BHFT01076338.1, read as the reverse complement.
CGAAAATCCATCCTCATACATGCTAAGTTTTGGCACATGAACGTCCTTATGTCGACCATGACATAGAAACTTTGCACAATGGTAAGAAAATGGCAGATTTTGGGGAAAAGACAAAGCGAAAAACTACTGGCCCTTTTCCTGCACTGTCACGCTGCTGTGACTACGAAGTATAAAAATACAATGTGTCCTTCCTTTTCCTGTTCGAGAGCCTGCTGCTAATCCCCAGCCCCAGTTTTTTTTTGCTTTGAAACCACTTTCCCCCTCTCTCCATATCTTGTCTGTCCTTTAGTAACTCTTTCAGAGCATTTCTTTTCTCCGCTGCTTTCACTGGCTTCAAGAATTGCCAACGTTTTCTCCTTGCATTCATGAACTCTCACTTCTCTTTTTATCATCTATATTAAGTTTTTCTCCTTTTATTTTTCCTGCTACTCACCCTGTAGTTTGTTTCCACCCTTTGCAGCCACTTCTCAATGAAATTGCTATTTTAAGATGGGCAAGGAAGTGAAGCAAGCACTTCTGTGTCATGTTTCAGCCCTGGCCAATTTCAGGCCAGGGGGGCTTGATACAGTAAGTTTAGACATTCAGCTTTGTTGGGAATTTTTTTAGCTGGCAAATTTTTATATATTTTTAAGTCCTCTTTCCCCTCGCCCACCCCTTCTGACAATGAACAGTGTTAGTTATAGGGTAAAGAAATATTTTCATCAAGAAAGTCCACAATTTACCTTCAATACTACTCTCAACTTGCTCTCTGAGTGTACTACTTCCAGAGCTTTTCTTTTTGGATTAAAGAAAGGAATTTCTCTTCCCTATCCTAACACTCGTTGCATACAGTCAATGGATTCTTTGTTTCTTTGATAGTTTAATTTTAAAATTTCTTTTATTGGCTTAGTGCTCCAAGGCTATTCAATTCCAAAATGGTAGTGCTTAAGTTATTGTATTTTTTAATTAAGTGGGCCAATAATGTATTTTCTTCCCTTTGCCTTGCCTATCGTAATCTATCTATCTATCTATCTATCTATCTACTCCTACTCTATCTAAAATCTATCTATCTATCTATCTATCTATCTTATTCTATCTACATTTTTCTCATATAATAAAAGGCTGAGTTCTTATTTTTTTCAAGGCGAGAGAGAGAGAGCTTTTTCAAAGGGGTGAATTAATTTCTCCCCCCCGTGCAACTCTTGCCAAAGGCACCCAGTGGGGCAGCTACGCCTCGCCCACCAGCCCACTCCTAATGGCCAATCGTGGTGCGGAGTGTGGAGGACTCCCTACTCTCTCCAAGCACCTTTGCTGCAGACCCGGGTCAGCGGGCAGGCAGTGGGGATGTCCGCTGTCAGCATTTAGCGTGCTTCCTCAGGCCTCTTATTTTTAGTCTCCAGTCCCCTAATCATCCTGGTTGCTCTTCTCTGTACTTTTTCTAGAGTCTCAACATGTCTGCTATATTTGGCACCAGGATTTGGCAATTTGAGTAATATATCTTGAATTTTGTGAAAACCTGAAAAGGTTAGATATTCTGAGACAACATGATGATGTGTGATACATAAATGTTGATCTGAATTTGCTTTCTAAATTATAGAAAAATGAATATTTTGTCAGTCATATTTCAAAATGACATTGGCAGACTATAGCATCAGATCTCACAGGAGCAGCCAGGGTTGGATTGTTACAATCTGATGAAAGTTTTGTCATTCTCTGTGCACACCAGCCAATTCATCTGCTTGCCTCTGGCAAACAGAGGAAATTATCTTCCAAGCCTTCTAATGGTGAAAGTAATATTACCTTGTACGACAGCTTCTAAATCTATATTGTATACCTGTTAAGCAATTTGGTCTATTAAAATAATCAGCAGGTTAAAGAATAAGATATACAAAAATTATACCATGTGATCAGAATGGAATACATGTTTCAGAATGGACCTGCATGTTCAGAATGGATCTGCATGTTTCAACTACTGAAGTCTTCAAGACACAAGGAATATAGATGAACATTTCTATATTCCCAAATCTGCATGTGAAATGCTACTTTCCCTTCAACCCTCGTGCCAGTCATACTGATATCTGATGAGAGAGACCATAATGCACAGAGTTTTATAGTCACAGCTCTATCAAGCATAATATACAGGACAAAATTAAAGTCTGAAGGGACCTCAATTTGTATGATTCTGCTGAATCAGAGCAATACTATCCTACTCCTACTTAGTTCAGCCATAAACATATCAGATAAAACTGGATAAGATCCAGAATCTCTGCTCCTCATTCTGAAAAATGTTCTATTTCACAAAGTTAATATGAAATAATTAATGGAAGAAATGTGTAGTCAGTACCAGTACCAGAGGTGGTATTCAGCAGGTTCTGATCAGTTCTGGAAAACTGGTAGTGGAAATTTTGAGTAGTTTGGAGAACCAGCAAATACCACCTCTGACTGGGCCTGCCCCCATCTATTCTCTGCCTCCCGAGTCCCAGTTGATCAGCTGAGTGGTCTTCTGCACAAGAGAACGGAGCTGGAAAGCAGGTTAGTGGGGTGGGGAGGGAATGGGATTTTGTAGTAATTTCCCCCTCAAGTGGGGTGGGGTAATGGGGATTTTGCAGTATCCTTCCCCTGCCACACCCACCAAGTCATGCCCACCAAGCCACACCACACTCACTGAACCATGCCCACAGAACCAATGGTAAAAAGGTTTGAATCCCACCACTGCCTAGTATACAAAAAGAACTTAAGAAAATAGAGGAATGTAGGCAACTGCTAGAGGACAATGGCATAAGCAAATGGATGAATGAACTTAGTCCAACCAGATTTTCTCATTCAAAGTATAAAGATCTGTCTCGGGAGCCATACATTTTCCCAGCATCATCCAACCATTATTGGAGTGTTATGAAGTCTGTCTTCATTACTTCCATTTTGGCACAAATATAGTTGAAAAGACTCTTGAGTGGTGGCCTAGAGGTGGAGTTCTTGCCTCATAATCAGGAGGTTATGAGTTCAATCCTACATAGGGGCAGATATTTCTCTCTCTGGGCACACTGGGAATATATCTTCTGAACAAATCCCTCTGCATTGGCAGGGAAAGGCATTTGGCCAGTAAACACTCAGCTCCATTCAGTTGCCCAGACTTCACTCCACAAAGGATTATGGGGTCATTAAAATAGGATGATGATAGTTGAAGACTCTGGAAGATCATATAGTACTTTCCTTACAGGCAATTTGTAACATCTTCAATCATCATTGTGCCAAAGTAATGGTAATAAGTGTTTGTTTCATGAAGATTATTAAAGAAAGCTTCCAAAATCAGAGAGATAATTCTATAAGCTCTAACATGTACCGTACATACTCGCATATAAGCCGACTTTAGAACGCTTTTTTTTTTTTCAAATTTGGGGGTCGGCTTATATGCGCATAAATCTGATTTCTGACACAAACGACATGACGATATGACACCACTTCTCAGATCACACAATATCGATATTACCATACAGCGATATATACTTACAGCACATTTCTTTTTACTCTGGGTGCCTCCATTTTGGTTTTTCTCCCACCGGATATAACACACTCTGATTGGTTTAGTTAGTCACATGACCACTGTAGTGTTTGCGATCGTCACATGCAACTTTGTATCCAGTTTCTCTGCATTTAGTAAAGCATTCCGCGGTAAAATTCATTAAAATATAGCTATGTCTGATTTTAAAAGAAAAAGAATGTCTTATGCTGCTTCTTTTAAACTCAAAGTAGTGAAGGCTGCAGAGGAAACAAGCAACCTTGAAGCAGCAAGAACCTTTGGAGTGGATGAGAGTGGGGGTCGGCTTATATGCGAGTTTTTGCAAAATTCCTCATTTTGGGGCAGTTTTTTAAGGGTCGGCTTATATGCGAGATCGGCTTATATGCGAGTATATACGGTACCAAAAGAAAATGTTACCTTTCAAATTATGTTAATTTTTTTTATACTATTGATCATTGGTTCTTTGGTTCTAAAATTTGGACCGGGTCATTTCTCTGAACAGGTATCCTTTTAAACTTTGCTAGGATCAAGGAATGCATTACAACAGAATACTACTACTACTATTAAAGGCTTTAATAACATTTCAGCAATGAAATTGGATGATGCTATAGAGATGCTCTAAGTCCCTAATGTTAAAATGATCCATGGTTAGCCAGTGAATACATCCCAAGGGTCCATTTATGCATAGCTGGACCCTTGTCCTTCATATATATATTACATGTGTACTTGTAAGAAGCATACTAGAGTATGGAAGCCAACCTTCTCAAATTAACAATTGCAACTTCAAAGAGAAAAAATTGTAATATTGCAGTAAACTGATTAGCAGTACACTTACTGCTTTTGTTTTCTTTTGTTATTTTCAGCAATCATATATGACATTGGTTCTGTCCTTCTATGCAAAAGAATAATCTGAAAGGGAGGATGGTAAGCAGTGGTGGGATTCAAATTTTTTTACTACTGGTTCTGTGAGCATAGTTTGGTGGGCCTGGCAGGGAAAGGATACTGTAAAATCTCCAGTCAGAGGTGGTATTTGCCGGTTCTCTGAACTACTCAAAATTACCACGACCAGTTCTCCAGAATTGGTCAGAACTTGCCGAATACCACCTCTGGTGGGAAGCAAACCCAAAATTCCCTACAAACAGCTTAACTGGCAACATTACTTTGAGAAAGAAGGTAAAATACATAAACATCAAAACTGCCAATCCTACATAACCCAGGTTCAAGCATCATCAACCAGCAAATAAAAATCACAAAAACTGAACTGATTATTGAACAAAGAGCTTGTTCCAATTAGAGTAACTGGAAATAATTCACAGACCAAAATCTATCATGTTGTTCTCAAGGACATCCTTGAGAGAATCTAAACATGGATAGAAGAAGATATTTTTAAATTGCATCAGCAGAGAGATGACTCCTGATCTAAATATAAATGTATTCAAGCATGATGCACTCTATATTCTGCTTTAGCTACAGAAAAAAAAGTATTTCCATTTCCTATAGTAGCCAGAAATCCAGGTATTTTTCTTCCACTAAACTGCAAATTCAGGACTTTATAGAAATAAATGGTAACCATTTCTGTCCTGGCTCTTGGTTTCCTAGTAATGATGGGACTGTGGGATATGGGCATCTTGCATTCTCACAAGGAGCTTTGGGAGATGGGATTCTTGATCCATTAAACAAATGGCTTTTGATGGTAACTAATTTTGCTTCATAACTGCTAAAATTCTCTTTATTAAAAGTGACCTATACCAACCACCAATATTAAGGCAAAGCCAAAATCTACCAATAGAAAGAGAGAGTGGTATAGGGATGACCCAGCTGGCTAATACTTCCCAGAGCACATGTATAATCCTTTATTTTATTGATGGACTTATTTAAATATACATTTGAAGGGTTCCAATATCTCTAGTGTTATTTCTCAATAGTACATCATTTTTAAAAAGTGTTTTTTTTTAAACTGTAGGCAATGTGATGTTCAGACCTTTAAACTACACTTTCTCTCATTGATCCATTTGAATAATATCACAAAAATCTTTGGCCCATTTTGCTATACACTGTTTTGCTTGTGAATTAAAGGCCTCTTGGATTTGAATTAGGCTACTCTGTCAAACAACAAAATTGACTAATGCCTCTTTGATACCACAAACTATATAAATCTAGCTTTAGTTTGTTCAGTGATTGTCTTTCCACACACAACCCTATGAATTCCCCCACAGGAGAGCAAAAACATTCGACGAGACCCATCACTTGGTATCCCTGCCCTGATGTGGAGTTGATGTCAGTACAAGAAAAGGAGGCTGATTGCCTGTCACAATGAATGTCTGTCAGCACAAGGATCAAAGGCGAGCAATAGAAATCTGCACTGACAACTGCAAAGCCATGGCAAGCAAATTAGAAATTGATCTTCCCATTGTACTTGCTTGAAGCAAAGAAGTAAGAGAAATGCAGGTTCAGGCAGAGCTCAATTTATCTTTTAAAAATGTGTCATAAAATTTTACTTTCTTTGAACAGGGACAGTTTTGCTGGTACTAAATTTACTAATATCAAGATTTCCTCCTGTTTCTTACAATTCACTACAAAGCCTCAAATGTCAGCTTCTGCATGTACTGATAAATTCAGGAAGGAACATCCAAAATCAGAATTATGGGGGTTTATTTACTTTATTCATTTGTTTATTTATTTTGATTTGTCAATTGGTTACAAAATAATAGGTATAAGTATAAACATCAGTGAGAATACAGAAAATAGGTATGATTAAACGGAAACAATAGGACAGGGACAGGAGGCACATATGGTGCACTTATGCACATCCCTTACAGACCTCTTCAGAATGGGGTGAGCTCAATGGTGGATAGGTTGAGGTTAAAGGAGAGGGGGGTTAGAGGAAGTAACAACAGAGTCAGGTAGTGCATTCCAGGTTTCCATTTGAGGTTTAATAAGAGAAGTGCAGTGGGTTAATTTATTGTGTTTTGCTTTCATTTATTAGGTGTGGTTTGGAGTTCAGAAGGCTGTATTTGCTGTTGTTTGTTTTTATTTATTTTTATTTATTTATTTTGTCAAGCAATTATAAGATAACAGGTATAAATATAAACATAGTTATGGATACATGAAATGGATAGATATAAGAAAAATAAAAAGAAACAATAGGACAGGGACGGTAGGCACGCCCCCGACAGACCTTTTAGAAAAAGGGTAAGGTCAATAATAGATAGTCTAAGGTTAAAGTTTTTGGGTTTGGGGGAAGAAACCACAGAGTCAGGTAGAGTATTCCAGACATTGACCACTCTGTTGCTGAAGTCGTATTTCCTGCAATCAAGTTGTTGGTTCATTTAATCTTAGTTTTTTCTTGTTCATGTCTACACTTCTGGCTAATCTGAACTGTGAGGGAGAGAAATTAAAGTTGATAATGAAAAATATTTCACATGTTATATTTTAAATCAGTTTAAAATCAACTGATTACAGAGAGATTGTTGGAATTCAAGGTTTGACTTTTGATACTTATAAACAGTGGGATTCAAATGATTTAACAACCGGTTCTCTGCCCTAATGATTTCTTCCAACAGCCAGTTCACCAAATTGCTCAGATAGTAAACAACCAGTTGTCCCAAAGTGGTGCAAACTGGCTGAATCCCACCACTGCTTATAAACATATTGACCACTAAAAGCAGTACATGATGAGGCAGCACATCAAAAGCAGTACATACTTGAAGCAGCGATTCTTCAGTTTTACCTTTTTTTCCATTGCCTAAAAAGCATACTGCCTATTGTTATTTTTATCTTCTTATTCAGTTCTTTTCTTTTTCTTCTTATTCTGGTCAATGTAGTTGACTCTCTCAATAATGGTAGTAAGAATTTACAAGTTCTTACTTGATGATACCTATAGATTTAATTCACTCACCCTTGTCAATTTCTATGGTATTTCTTAATCAAAGTTTATTTTCCTTCATGCAAATACTTGCCTCAGTAATACTTTCTTACTTACTTACAAAAGTTACTGCTAACCTTAGTGCTGTGGTGGGATTCAAATTTTTTTACTACTGGTTCTGTGGGTGTGGCTTGGTGGGTGTGGCTTGGCTTGGCTTGGTGGGTGTGGTTTGGTAGGTGTGGCAGGGGAAGGTTACTGCAAAATCTCCATTCCTTCCCACCCCACTAACCTGCTTTCCAGCTCCATTCTCCTGTGAAGGGCAACTAAAGAAGACCTAGCCTATCAGGGAGGCAGAAAATAGATGGGGGTGGGGCCAGTCAGAGGTGGTATTTGCTGGTTCTCCGAACTCTTCAAAATGTCTGCTTACATTCTCCAGAACTGGTCAGAACTTGCTGAATACCACCTCTGCTTTAGTGTCTTTTAATGCACATTGTTTTCACTGAGAAGTTGCTGCATGCTAACCATCACATTTTAACATCTGCCAAGAAGTGGGAGAATCAGAAGAGGCAAAATAGGGAACTTAGTGTCATTATCCAAGATCCTTCCCTTTTATAAGTGCATGCACCTGTACAAAGAGCTGTTGCTTAGGTTGTGTGCCACGTCCATCACCTTACCTGTTTTGACCTTGTCCTATCCCCTTGTCCTGCAGCCATACTGCTCTCATGCACAGTTCTCTTCCCAGGATCTTTACAGATGTTCTGTCCATGAAGCATCCGTTAGTGGGAAACAGTTTATTATAAGAATATTTTCTATTACACCAGCATCTGGAATAGATAAGCCTTAAGGCACAACTGTTCCTATATTCTACTGTTCCACGCTCCCAAGGAAATTGGTATAGCCTGTTATCTTTATCTTTTTCCTTTTTGACCACTCTTGTTTTCTAATGAGTAAACAAATCATAACTGTTGGATTTCACTTTATACACCTTGCCTGCTCTGATTATTGAACAGAAAACATGGATAAGTAACTTTTAATTCTTTCATTTTTTAAAAAAAAAATTAACTTGATTATTGAATGTACTTATGTTATGACAATGTACACAAAACTGTTATTAAAAACTGGTTATGAATCAAGATTTAAAATGGACAGGTAGTATAATTTGCTTACTATACCTTACCTCCTTGTTACCATAGGGATGTACTACAATGAAAATTATCCAGATCATTGGTAAGGGAAGCAGTAGATGCAAAACTCTGGCAAAAAAGATAAGTTTACTTTTCATTGTTATCTCAAAGAGAATATATTCCATAATTGCCCTCTGGAGATTATGAAAAATATTCTTAAATTTGGTAGCCAGATGTTGTATTTTTGATGAGCATGATATAATGAGTGTCTTGTCAAACACAATAGCTGTCAAAAAACTTAGACCTAAATTTAACTTTGTGGGACAGCAGATCAGAAATATCAAACCTGAAAAGGTTTGGTTATTGGAGATTCTTTCCAGAGATTTAATTCTGTTGATAGGAATATTCCAAACCATACTTCTTTACAAAATACTCCCACATGCCAGAATGGAAGTTGGAAAAGCAAATTGCCAATACTACTTCTCCAATTATTTCAGAGAGTCCATCAACTTTTTATGGTACATTTTATGGGGACATAGGAAAAATCAGGAAAAAAAAACATCTTGCCTGTTCAATAGAAAAGTTGAACTGAATCAAAAAGCCTTTAAAAGCAGGAGTTTTCCACCATATGGAACCTTTTCACTAATTTCAGACTATAAAAAGGAGTATGGGATTGGAAATTCTCTCCAATGTTAAGAATTCTCAAGAATGAAGAAACTTCTGTTAATAGCAAGGAAATCCCATGGGAAAGAGCTTTAGTATGTTGGAATGGAAAGGTAAACAAAAAGGAAAGGTGATTGTAATATTTATTGTGACATAATGATTATTCAACATTTTTTGACAAATTTGTATTTATTTTCATAGATATGTAAAGAAGAATATTTGCCAAAAACAAAGGGATTTTGAATCACAGTAATTCAGTGAAAAAACAGCAAGCGGAAAATCATTTTCTCTGGTATTAGGTATTAAATGGACAAAGACCACCTCTCTCTCTGTCATGGAGAGGACTGTGAAAATATCAATAGACCCCTCACATCCTGGGCATAAATTGTTTCAACTTCTACTCTCAAAACAACGCTATAAGGGCACTGCACACCAGAACAACCAGACATAAGGTTTTTCCCAAATGCCATCACTTTGCTAAACAACTAATTTCCACAACACTGTCAAATTAACTACTAAGACTGTATTACTATTACTCTCCTCATCCTTACTAGTATCTATCTATTCCCACTTATGGCTATATTCATGTTGCTTGCATTTTTACAACTTACATTGCTTTTATTGTTTCCTAGTATGATTTGATTGCTTATTAGTATCATATGACTATCACTAAGTGTTGTATCTTACAATTCTTGATGAATATATTTTATTGTTTTTTATGTACACTGAGAACAAATGCACCAAAGACAAATTCCTTGTGTATCAATCACACTTGGCCAATAAAGAATTATATTCTATCTGTTTCAGCCTTATGACATAAAATTATCTTCTCCTATCTCAGAATCTGAAATGTATCTTAAGCTCATGTACACCCATAACCCATATTAATTATTCCCATCATATCATGACACTTGAGAAAAATGAAATGGATCTAGAAAAAAGAATCCCACAAAAGTTTAGTTGTTCACAGCCTAGACTATCCTTCCCCAGCCTAGTGCCCTTCAGACTGCTGGATTTTAGTTTGTTGACAGCTGTGAATTATGGATAGCAAAGTTCAATAAGCCTGAAAAGCATGTTGGAGAACTCTGGCAGACAATAACAATCATTCAGTAATCTGGATAAACAATACTGTCTTTGTATATTCTAAGGACTAAAGAGGATTGAAATATTTCTGATAGGTGATAGATAAAATTGTCACATTAGGTTTTATACTTTTTCAGTATTCTTACGAACATCTCAGGATACAGGGGACAGTCATTCAGTCCCAGTACACTGCAAAATTCAAGAAAGTATCCCAAACAATATTTACATTCCAGAACTGTAAATTCAGTAAGCTTATGTATGATGTCATGGTTTCAAAGGATCCCAGTTTGGAGGAGGAGAAGGAGTTGGAACTGGGACCATTCCGACAGGAATACTATTGTCCCCTCCAAATGAGTGGAGAGTCCTGTACTGAAATAGCACAAGAGGAATGGCTCTGGAGATTCTCAATCATCCAGGTCATAGCTGTCCCAAAGGTGCTTTTTCCAAAAAGCAGCTGGATTTTCTTGGGTATTTGAAGAATACCCAAGAAGCCTCTTGAAGAAGCCTCTTGTATGAGAAGCAAAACATTTTAAAAAAAAAAACATAAGAAAGTCTAGTTGCCTTTTGGAAAAAGCACTTTTGGGACAGGACAAGAGGAATCTGAACATAGATGGGGAGCAAATATTAATGGTAGGGAAATTAGACATTGCAAAGAGATTAGAGTATATGGACATCTCTTTGGTATATATAAACACTTCTGGTACCATGAGGCAAGAGTGTTCTTAGCCATTTCAATTATGTTTTGACCCCAACCCAGATGAAGTTACTTCTCTTAATTTCATTTTAAATAGTAGGGAAATATTAGCCATTAACAGCTGATGAATTTAAGTTTCAATTTTATAAAAGGATTTTCTTTCAAAAGTCAATGGAATATTGTAAATCCTGTCTCGGCAAGTTTTTTCCCCTTAGGAATCTGTAAGCAAAAGTGAATCCACATAATTTTTTCTTCCAAAAAAGAATTATATTTGGAACTAAATAAAGGGGTCCTGCTAATATAAGACTAATCATTAACCTTTATCCAACCATTACTTCTAGAAATTGTCAAAACTGATCCCCTTGAAATTCCATCTAATATAGTAGCTCTTGAAAAATAATACAGAGAAGGAACAGTACTTTATTTCATAGACAGACTGATTTCCCAAGTGCATATAAATATCTGCAAACTTTAGAAACTTCTCCTGGAAAAGAGCAGAACAAAACTTTGAACAGTTGTAATGAGCTGCTTAGTCACCAAATGAAACCTATATATTCATTTTTTTTTGTTCTTCTTGTTATTAATAGTATTGACATTTTGTCTCAGAAATGATCTAGATATCAGTCATTTTTGGCATACAATAATACCCAATTAGAGTTAAGAGTTTAACAAATGAATATTGCTATGTCTGAATGACCGTGGATGTCTCCCATCTGAGAAATTCATTAACTTAACTGAGGTCCAAAGGCCAAATTTGGCATCTCAATATTTATATGATTATTTTTAAAATTGACATGTACCAGTTGGGTTGCATCTGAATTGACATTACTAAAAATACTGAATGTTAACAGTGGTTTCAGTTTTGATATGACCGAGACAATTATTGCCTTTCTGTGGTTTGTCAGTTCATATCAGCTTTAACTAGTGATGTCAATATTGAGATATTAGAGTTTCAGTTCCACAACATTTCAAGAACCACATGTTGTGTGCCACCCATCTTAATAAATATTTTTTCTCCTAGTGGAAATAACAACTGCAGGGGACAATTTAGCTCAGGATCATGATGTGTTTATTTGTTTATGTGTTTATTTATGGGGAGAGAAAGAGCGTGTAGAGTATGTGTTCTGGTAACTGTGAGAGCTAGAAGAAGAGATAAAGTGATTTTTGGTTTGGTGGTCTGATATAAGTATTTTATTCCTAAAACAGAGGAAGAGACAAGCAGGAAAAATTACTCCTCTTTTCCTCTGCTATAGGAATATGGTACAGGAACCTGTTATTGCAATTATAAACCTTAACAGAAAATTAGAGTGATTGGGAAATTAGACGGATTGGAGAAGACTTTGGAGTCTTCTTTGGATTGGAGAATATGCCCATAAGTCGGAATACTTTCTGTAGCATATCTTTCAAGTAGTTAGTGGTGATGAGTGTTCCATTGGAAAACTTGAGGAACCAGATTAGCAAAAGATTATCATGGAGAAAAATCTGCCTATATGGTTGCTAGCAGTCAAAAATGAATTGATGATGCATAAAGAATAAATTAATTTAAAAGGTTGGGCCATATAATATTTTGCATAAACATTCAGTAACATTCAAGATTAATTCATGGATTTGCAGTTCAAACTAACTGTAAAAATGGTTGAAAATATAGAATATTAAAGTAGAATTTTTAAAATCTTTAAAATGTATATTTACTGTGAAATCAGCAGTCCCATTGGGTGAAAAATGCTACTACTTTACCAGATCCTAAAATTGCTAAATGCTACTTAATGGTGCATTATAGATCAGGTCTCTTAAGAAAAGTTCAGCAAATTGCTGCATGTTTAATTTCCATTAATTTCTTGTATCAAATATTTGCACACAACAGAATCAAACTGGGAGTGCTTATAACACAGAATATCTAACATACCTTGAGATTTTCATTGTCTATATCAGAGATGCTATTTTAGGCTTGTTTTTTAATTAATTGTGTCGGCAATTATTCCAATCATATTTTCACCACGAATAAAATAGGATAAAGAAAAGTTAAACCTAGAGGTAATATATTTTAGATTAATAGGGTTTTTTTAATGTCTGATTCTTAGAGGCCACCTGGACAAATCCTTGCAGTTTTTCAGAAATGATTTGCCATTGCCTCCTTCCTACGACTGAGATAAAGGGACCAGTCCAAGGTCCCCCAAGTTTTGGGTTTATGCCTAAAGCAGGACTAGAGCTCACTGTCTCCCATTTTCTACACTAATGTCTTAACCATTCCACCAAACAGGCTCTCACAATAGAGATATATTATCAATTAATGTAGAAAGTCAGCTCAGGAATTTTCAAGCTGGAATGCACATAATATTTCTCAATTTAAGAATATAATGTCAAAGAGAAGGTCCATTACTGGAAAAGGAACACAATATAAACCATAAAAATGGATATTACTATAGTTCAAGAATCTCCAGTTTTCAAATTCTGTGCAATATGTTATTCATGCATAATAAAGAGTCAGGAAATAATGAACAACCCCTTGTTTTAAAACCAGAATCACAGCATTTTCTTTGTCTTCTTAAGGCTAGGTCCCACTGGCCAACAGACGCAAAACATATGCATAGAGGACACGGACGAGCAAAATTTCGGGGGTGGCTCCATCCATTGTCATCCACTCCCAAAAGTGACAAAAATGTCAATAAACAGAACGGAAAAGAACGGACAGGGGTAGTACATAGCGGGGATGTTAAACGGATGTTCATAGGAAGCCTAGTGGCTAGGTGGATGACAGCGGATGGAAGCGGGATGAGACCTCCGAAGGGGTTCCGGGGGAGAATTTAAAAAAAAGACGCATAGCAGAAGGGGCGGTTGCATAGCGGATGAAGAGGATGCATCATGGACGCCTATAGGAACAAAGCGGATGCATAGCGGATGTAAATTGGATGCAAAGCGTTCACTGCGCATGTGGGGAGTATGAATTGCATCAAGCTCCGTGGATAATAAAAGGATGCAAGCACGCACTCAGTCAGCATTCAGGGGAAAGATGTGCTGCCCACATACATCTTGCAGGAAACATCATGGTTCGTCAGTCAGGGAAAAAGAGGAAGCCTGTGCCTACTCGTTCCAGCCCCTGGCAAGAAGGACAGAACCAGCATCCCACCCCCCTGGCACTGACTCTGAAACCTGCTTGCTGCTGCTATCTGTGGATGGGACCAGCCCCAGGCGCCTTCAAAGCCCTGCTACTGAAGGCCACTGCTGCCTTCAAACGTCCCTGAAGCGCTGCTGCTCAAACGCCCTGAAGGCCCTGTTGCTCAAGCCTCTGAAGGCCCTGCTTGCCTCCATCCCCAGGAAGGCCCTGCTGCTCAAGCCCTGAAGAACTGTGCTGCTCAGCCCCTGAAGGCCGCTGCTGAAAGCCGCCTGCAGAGTGAGGAAGAGGACAAGGGAAGGAGAGAAGGGAGAGATCGAACAGAGGCAACCGTTTCCGAGGAGCATGAGGATGAGGTGCTGCGAATGAGCTGAGGGCAGAACGAGACCACTGCAGAAAGGGCCACAGACTTCTATCGCGACTTCAATGAAGAAGCCAGGGCAGCTTGGAGAGACAAAGGCAGAGAGCCTGGGGTACATTGCAGATGTACTCCTGGGATGGTGCAGGCAGCACATGCACACCTGGTATGGCAAGTACCACGCTCAAAGAATCCTGCGGCAGGCCGCTGTAACCTACATCTTACCGGGAGATGGTACGTCATGGCCCAATGTGCAAGTTTCTGGAGGATGAGATCCGCCACCGAGGAGGAGAGCCCACTTTGAGCACCCCTCCTCCTCAGACATCCCACAGACAGCCAGTTTCCTTCTTAGGCGCAGACAGGAGCCAGCTGCTCTGTCCAGGGCAGGTGTCTTCAGAGGGTCCACAGAGAGATCCCCCCCCGACAGGCTGCACTCCCATGCCGGCGGACTTGAGGTTCCCCTGTCACAAATGGAGGAAGAAGCAGCAGCCACCAGAGGGCCAACCCATCCCAAACCCCAGCTCCACAGGATGCAGGCAGAGAGGCAGACTGGAGGGCCAGAACCACAGTGTCCTGTTGGAGATCAGAGGACACAATGAAGACCAGTCACAGAACTTCTCTGCTCAGCTGTTCCACCTTGGACAGAGGGATCCTCGGGCTGCCACAACTTCATCATCTACATGAGGCCACACGCCTCAAAGGACCTGCCCGAGCCGCAGTTACCAGAGTGGATGAAGGAAAATAACAGCACTTCTGCACAACCCACAGCAAAAAACAGACCCTTCCGCAAGTCCAGGCCCAGGTTCATGCGCACGCCACAGAGCTCGAGTCCTCACTCAGGCTGCAAGACCAGCAGTCCCACCTACACAACCCCTCCTTCCTCGCACCCCACAGCCAAGCCCATCAATGACACATCTGTCATCAGTCTTGTTTGGGCGACCTCCAAAAAAAACAAATTCCAGCGTCTGATGAGGGGCCTCCTCAAATCTCCACAGGACTGAGTCAGCTTTCGGACAGGCTTCCTGAACAGACACCATCCCTGTCTGTACGCCTCAAGGGCCAAGCAACCCAATGGCGCCTTCAGCCAGCACTCAAGCCCACAGCCACCATCCAGCAGTCCCTGCCGCGATTAACAGCTGAGACCATGGGACCATGAATCAGAGTGACTGAGAATAGTGCCAGAGACTGAGTTGTTTTACTGTTCACCTTTATCTTTGCTTAAGACACTTTAACTTGGTTTATCTTCGCTTTTTAATAAAGTCATAAAGTTACCTCAGACAGTAATTAAAGACGCCTCTATCACCATTTGTCCCCTCCCTACCACACTATAATTCAGTTCTACTTCATTCTTCCCCCTACATAATCAAGTTAACCTTATCACCCGAAATGACCACCTGCGTACATTTTTTTACCTCAGTCCCCACCACGCTGTTGCAAAACTTTTTAACCACCCCACACCTGCTTAAGCCCATTTGCCATCTTGTGCCTCCACACCCCCACCAGCCCATCATGGCACCCAAGACTCCCCGCAATTCACGCACCCAAAATCCATCCCCCATCCAAGGTCCCTACCCCCACACACCGACAACCACACCCACCTACCAACTCCCCCCTACACACCGCCCACAAGCACCCAACCTCGCCCCGATCCCGTGGCACCCCCATCCAAGCTACGCCTGTTCGCCAGGCATCACGGGACCCCACTCCCACACCCCCCGTGCAGCATCACTGGACGTTGACCTCCCAGCTGCCACACATATGAGACCTTTATTATCAATAACAATGTTATTCATTGATCAAACACATTTTTAAAATAAACAAGCTCTTTATTAATGCCCTATTACATTGTAGGACCACTTCAACATACATGGCACAATCTCAATCAGTGTTAATGCGCATCTCAAGGAAAGCATCCAATTAATCATCTATTTCATCCTGTCTTGCCACCCACTGTTCCAGCTGGGGAGTTTGCACAGTGTCTCAGGAGGTTACGCTGCTTCTTCCTTCAGTGAAGCTTTGTTGGGAGCCTTGTACATCCACAATGTCTATCAGGTTACGTCCTTGCCGAGCCATCCCACCATATTGAACCACAGGCTCCATGCCCCCATAATCCTTTTGTTTGATGCGTCCACACAAGTCACATTCTGCAACACTGGTAAGCAGGTGCACATGAGATGGTGAGGATGGCAGCAAGCTTCACGAGGGCTCCTCACAGTCCAGGGGTCATGGCCGGCAATGGTGGATGAGAAAGTCATCTGGACCGTGGTTGGCCCAGATGGCCAAAAGCGTTCGTCCAACCACCTGCTTCTTGCCTGGACGAGCCTGCAGTTGATAGATCTCTCTTCACGGGAGTGAGGCATCTGGAAGTGGTAACGGTCAATGAGGTATGTTTCTGCAGGGACAATGCGTTCATCACACATGATGAGTAGGCGCACACCTTGTCTGTCATTGGGTAGGCGGGTCTGGATTCTGGATAAACCCATGATGAGGTTGAGTTCCAGCCCACCCTCATTGAGGCCACTAGCATTGTATTACTTGGCATCTGAAGATGACCCGTTGCCTTGAAGTACGATGTAGATGAACTTGTAGTCAGTATCAACCATGGCAAGAGGATGATACTGAGAAGCCCTTGGTAATTGAAATAAGTGGACCCTGAGTTGGCTGGAGCTTTGCAGGCCACGTTGCTTTCCCATCTATGGGCTCCAACGGTGTGGGGAAGTTTCCACCTCTGATACCACTCTTCTGCAAAGTTTCCTCCAGCTTGTTCAGTGGTGGGGCCACTTGAAGGAGCGCCTCCACATATTCTTCGATGATGCGCCTGCACCACTTCTCTGACCACAATGCTGATGCTGTTCTTTGGCACCCTCACGCCATACTCCATGTTTCTGTATTGTGGTTCCAGAGGCCAGGTGGCGCAGAGTCAGTGCCACCTATCAGTCCAGGGTCCAGCGTTGGCATGGAAGTGGTTGCTCAGCTTGGTCAAACCTGGTCTGCATGCATGCTCTAACAAGTTCACTCAAGAACTATGGCTGGTGGCATCCTCATGAAGTGATGGAATGCACGAGGGTTCTTCATTCCTCAGCTCCACCAATCAACTTGGTCATACACGTACAACCTCATTCTTCTGCATATCCATCACTCGTGACCCACACAGCAATCTTTGGACGTCTCCTTCTTCTCCTTCTGTATAAAAGGTGAAACAGTCTAAAACAGGTTTTGGTTCGGTGATGAATGATGGCAGCTAACCATACGGACTGTGTCATGATCCATGCTGTGGAGAACAATAAGATGATGTGGAAGACCAAACCAATGGTGAAAAGGTTGTACACCCTACGGCTGCTAGGACTTCATACTGAGATTCCAGATAATCATTTCTCCCCCTCTTTATTGGAAATTATCGGTAAGTCCACTCCTGGCGTTCTTTCTGCCGATAACCCTAGGACATACTGCAAAACATCCTAAATATCTGAAGATACATCCCAGATACAAACGTTTTGTCCTGTTTTTAATCCCTTTTTTATTGTTTTTTCCGACACGCCCCCACGCAATCCACTAAAATACTAATTTTAAAAAAAAATCACCTCTTAAAAAACCCCAAGATGCAATACACTTACATCCTTTCCATTTCCGTGCTACTAACGTTGGTGTAGACGTTCCGTTGCCCCTGTTGTTTCCTCCCTCTTTCCATTGTCTCAGCTGCATGATGTGAGTTGAGGGGATGGCCAGGGATGCCGAGAGGATATAGCGGGACATTTAACAGATGATAACGGACCAAAGAACGTTTGTTGCCTGTATATGTCACGGATGATACATCGTACGCAGCTGAAAGTTCAACCCGTTCACAAAGTTTTGTGCCAGCTCAAAACTTCTTGCAGCGATGAAAATCGCAGTGGACGATTGCTGAGGGATTAGAGGCATATGATAGAGCATATGAAACACGTATGCAATGAGTACACAATGGATGCATAGTGTTTTCCAATGGATGGCAAGCTTTTTTTCATGTTTTACATCCTCTTTGCATCCGTAAGTACAGTGGGACAGGGGCTTTAGTTAATGAGTGACAAAAATCTATATAACAAAATGAGAAGTTGGTCCTAACTTAATTGATGTGTTGCAGATAGGTGAATTATTTATTTAACAATTTTTATAGCCACCCAGTTCACTAAACATGACTCTGGGTGGCATCCAAATGTCCACAGCTTCCAAATATTGGAAAAAGACATGAACAGCATTGCTTAGTTCAGCAGAGATAGACATATATAATTGGATATCATTCACATTGATGATACCTTACCCTATATTGATGGATGATCTCACTTAGTGGCATGATGAAGATATTAAATGAGAGAGTATATTGAATTCTGCAGCACCCCTATCCAAATGAATACCAACTGGTACCAGCCCTGTAGAAAGGAAAAGAACTAGCCCAATGTTCTACTGCTCACTCCCAACTATGGTATTGATCCAGATGATACCATAGTGAAAGTTATCAAAGGCCACCAATAGGTCCAAAAGAGCAAGGACAAGTGTGCTATGCCTGTCCTACTCCTGTTAGAGATAATCCAAAAATGCAGCCAATGCCATTTCCATCCCATGTCAATCTTGACTTAGAGGGTAATCCACTTCACTGAGTGCCTGGTAAAGCTGCAGTGCAACCACCTTCTTCACAACCTTCTCTAAGAAAGGGAGTTAGATATTGAATGAAAATGGTTCAGTATGGTGGGATTCAGCAAAGGCTTCCTGAGGTTGGGTGGACCAAAGTCTTCTTTTCAGGAGCACCAGAATGATTGTGTCTCTCAAGGATGAATTAGCCACCATTAGAACACAACCACATGACTATCCTCCCCCCTGGAACCTTCAATTATCCAGGAGGGGCATGAAACTACTGGTTGTTCTAAGGAACAGGTGGCTGAACTCATAGTCATTTCTACTGGCATTTCCACCAACCTACATCAAATTTGGCATTGATCTGGAAAGAATTTGAGTGATTTTTGTCCTAAAGATGCTCTGCAAATTCTTTTTCTGTCTGTTTATCTATCAATCTATCTATCATATCTATATCTATATCTATATCTATATCTATGTCTATGTCTATGTCTATGTCTATGTCTATGTCTATATCTATATCTATCGATCTATCGATCTATCGATCTATCGATCTATCGATCTATCGATCTATCTATATCAGCCAAAATCCAAGGCCTTTGAAGGCCTACTGTTCAGGAAATGAGGTTTAGTTCTGGGGGTTGGAATGTAGTACTGGTACAAGGCATCAGACCCATGGTCCCTGAAAACAGGCCACCCCTCTAGTTTCTGCCACCAAGTCCCATACTGATCACTAATATTCTGACCTGCCCAACTTTTTCCAAGGGTCTTCCAGGACTCCTTATCTCATCCCCAATATCTCTCAAAACATAGCCTACCTACATCCATATGTCAAAGGAAGGGGTAGTTAGTACCAAATAGAAACCCATGTTACCACCAATCTTTATATGCTATCAATCATGTCTCTCCCTCCTCCAATCACTCATACTGCACTCCCCTTCCTTAAATCTCATCTTACCAATTTGCCTTTCCTAATTTCACCCAGGAAGGGCAATAGTTGTTACTGGGGCAAAAAAAAAAAACCACCCACTATCCAGTCACAATCTTGTGTAGGAATGATAGAGCCTCTGGGGCAGGTGATTCATTTTTAAAATCTAGACTGAATTTACAGGGATTTGCTTATTTAAATAATTAGGTATATTCTATTCTTTCAAAATATAGTGTAGTAGCGTAATTATATAATCTTTGCAAAAGGGCCTATGAAAGCATCAATCTGGAGTTCTGGACTTTTAACATGAAGCTTATCTGGTGAGCACCACTAAAAAATATTTTTTGAAAATAATCAAAGGCAAAGCTGAAAGTGTTTTCAAAACTATCCCTTTCTAATTTTGTGTTCTACAGAACTATGACAAAAAGCAGGTGATCAATCAAATAAAATTGATCTTTGTCATGTCCCAACATATGCCAGATGGTGATAGATTATTTTGCTTGTGAAAATAACATCAATAGGTGTGTCTTTGGAATGATATTTTTCCTTCGGCTAGTCAATATCAATAAAAGCAACTAGTATCTGGTGGATTTATGCAATGCCCAGTCTACATATCTCAGATAGCTGTCTTGCTAACTTTCAGATTTAGTGAAAAAAAGACTGAGATTTTTTATTTCATTACAGCTGGAAATTCATTACACACCTTTCAGGCAGAAATAGCCTACAAGTGATAGTAGTATCAAAAGCCGAGAATTGATTTTATCACTTTCTGAGATCATGTATCATATATCTAACCAGTGGTGGGATTCAAAATTTTTTACTACTGGTTCTGTGGGTGTGGCTTGAGTATGGGTATGGCAAGGGAAGGATTCTGCAAAATCTCCATTCACACCATACTCCAGGGGAAGGATACTGTAAAATCTCCATTCCCTCCCCACCCCACCCTACTAACCTGCTCTCTAGCTCTGTTCTCCTGTGCAGGGCAACAATAGAAGACCCAGCCGATCAGCTGGGACTTGGGAGGCAGAGAATAGATGGGGGCGGGGCCAGCCAGAGGTGGTATTCTGAACTACTCAAAATTTCCGCTACTGGTTCTCCGAGCTACTCAAAATTTCCACTACCAGTTCTTCAGAACTGGTCAGAACCTGCTGAATACCACCTCTGTATCTAACTCTACCCTACACTGACATTATTTTATAGCGATCCCATCTTGTATAAAATCTCATGCAATTCTTGATGCCAAAATTAAATAGACTTGATGATGCTTGCTCTCACCCTCTCTCCCTCTCTCTCTCTCTTCATATGAAAACTAAATCCTCAGATATCATAAAGATGAATAAATATACACTACAGACTAAATGTTAGATCCATGTATCTGTCATTTCTTCAGTGGAAGAAGAAAAGGGGTTGGGGAGGCTGATAAAGAAATCCTTTCTTGATGTAACCTGAATATATTTAATCTTATATCGAATTTGTATACATGATCGATGGAGGGAGAAAAGCAGATGGCGAACCTATCACCTCTGAGAGGCACAACCAGGAGATGAGAAGGTTATAAAAATTCACATGAGATTATACTTGGGAATCTCTTGATTGTTTGTTCTAACAAAGAGGGTGGGGAGGAATTAACATACTGGCTTTTTTTCACAAAATACACATCCGAGGATAAGGGGGAGGGGTTAAACTCTCTTTATGTCTCCTGTATGCCTGAGAGACGCTCAGACGCTGCTTTGGAACCTACAGGAATTGTCTCATCTATACAGAGTCCTTTGTGATACGTTTGGAACATTTCGAAGTTCATTCTAGTTGAGTGAATTGGGGGGGGGAAAAAATTCTGTAGCTTGACACTAATCAATTCTACTTTATAATTTCCGATTAGCAAAACAAGTTTAGTAGGAATAAATAAAAAAATCACAATAATGTTTTAACAGTGAGCTATACATCTCCTTAATTTATTTACTCTGTACTGTTATACTTTACAAAACTTCTACAGCAGTAAAATATGCTTTGTACTTTATAGGGTTTTTTTTTTCCCAGGCTTGCTGATAACAATAGTTTGTGGTGGTTCTCAGTTACATAAACTATAATACTAGTACCCAAATATCTGAAGTAGACAAAATGGTAATAAAATGGTTTTTGGGAAAAGAATCAACACATATCAAACTAGGGGGGGGGGAGTCCAGATTTCTCAGCTCTTTAAAAAAATGTGGCCATGTCTGCAATATTCATATATTGTAGGTGCAAATGCAGGTGGAATTAGAGCTAAATTGATTATTCTCACTTGCCTATGTGCAAATTTATTTCTTCTTGCACAGTTGATGCAATGCCATGTCACATTGTGCTGTGTATCATTGTAATAAAATACTATCTACTATCACAAGTTTGTGAAGTTCTACTGTTAATGCTTTTTATGAGTTTCAGTAAATGTTTCATGAAAATATAATCACTGGTTTTATCATCCCATGTGATACTCTAGTGTTATTTATGAGGGCTTAGGTAATGGAACATGTTGGTTCATCTAGAAATCCAATAAATCATCTAATCCAGTAAGAGCAAGAAGCAAATTATTAGTAGTTT
>BHFT01076335.1:0-11009 GCA_004320025.1 Laticauda laticaudata | reverse complement strand
AGAGCTACTGAGTTTGAGACACACTTCCTTATTTAATTCAATGGGCCATCCAACATGACTTCGGTTCTGCTCACACATCTAAATGTGAGAAATAAATAAACAAACAAACAAAATCAAGATTTGTTATATTAACTTTAACTGGGCACAGGAATATGAGTGCTTTCCTTTTAGACAATTTCCAAGTATCCAGCCCAGCCTTTTTCAATCTGATGCCTTTCAAATGTTGCTGAACTTTCAATGGTGCCTACTGACTACAAAAGAATGGAGACATGGTTCTTTTTATCACATAGCCAGTAATTTCCTTGTCACTTGGCAATTATAAAGGTTGCTGCCATCTTTTATTAAAATAGCCAAACTTGCAAGAATATATAAACCCTTTGACTTATTTAATGGGCTTTTTGGGTGCTCTGTTGTTTATAAATCAACCTCTAATTTTCTAGTTATTTAATACCATATCTAGAATAAATATGGCAGTCATATTCTTCTTCTTTAGAAAAAAATATATTACTGATATCCAAAGATATCAATCTAAGGCCTTTCCTACTGCTGAGTTGAAATACAGATCCACCAGGTTTGAGCTGCAGACAATAATACAATATTAGTCTTGCTACCCTTACTCCTAACTAGGGGAGGGGAAACCCAGTACCAGATTCGGATAATTTAACCCTGTCTCATAGAAGACAACATCAGGCAGCATGGAATAAAACACTTTTCCAGGGTAAGTCTGAGCCATGGTTAGATACAAACTGGCAAAGAATCTTAGCTGAACAGTAATTCAGTATTCTGCACCATTTGCTGGGAATTTCTGGGAGTTATAGCTCTGTAAGATCTGAAGAATATCTAGAAAGGAACTCTGTAACTGAGGCAGGAGGATTACCAATTCAATATTGTTTGAGTCCTGTGAACTTTATGTATAGAAAAATTGAGCTATATAAATACCAGCCTAAAGCTGACAGAGTTCTTTGAGTTTAAAATAGCATCATCTTTCTCTTCTTTATAAATAATATTACAATTTCTTTATCAGATATGCTTTTCATCTGAAAAATGCAAGGTTGTGAACAAGTTTCCTACCTTTTTATCTTTATCTTTATACCTTTATTTCCTACCTTTTATTTGTGGTGTTGCTGAATTAAGATCCATTGATGGATTAAGATTGATGGATTAGTAGGTTTTGTGGCTCAGTAAAGATTGTGATCCAGGTCTTGCTAATTTTAACCCATCTCTGTAACAAATCTAGAAGATCCTTTAAAAATGCTCTACTTCTTGTATGACTATCAGAGCCAATAATTTCACTACTTTTTTTTTCCACGTGTGTTTGAATGAATGGAAACATAATATATCTGTCCCTTTAAGATGCAACAGTTGAATTAAGAGTACAATATTTGACTTTTGTTTAAACTTTACTAAGTAGACCACACATCCTAAGATGTAGGAATCTTTATTTTCCCTCTGTAACCCTCATTATTTTGTGGCCTTCCTGTTTAAATGAATCACCCAACAAAAGAAAACTGGAAGGAAAGCAAGTGTTGTGTGACAACACTGAAATATCAATTCACTTCAAATATATATTGCAATTTGTACCTACTTTTCACAGAGTGGTTATTTTCAAATATTTGTTAAAAGAATCTGCCAATCAGAAATTTTCCTAAAGATCTTAGTTCACTTAGCAAGTTCCACCCATGTTGCACACCCAGCATCTTGACTTTGACACATTTCCTACTGGAAGATAAATCACAATAGCTTTTGTTCAAAGTAATCTCAGCAGAAGTTTTCCATCTCAGCTTTAAAACATTTTGCTGCTGTGACAAAAGTTCTTTTTTCCAGAGATTAAATTTACCGTTCTTTGAATGTTTAAACTTAACTGTTTCTGAAGATTCTCAATCATCCAGGTCATTGTTATCCCAGTGTTCTGGGGTCATGTGATCAATTTTTGGTACCTTCTGACCAGCAAACTTGATTTTTCCAAAAGGCAACTGGACTTTTCCCAAAAGGCAACTGGACTTTCTTGGGGGGGGGGGGGTTCTTTGAAAACTGTTTGCTTTTCATTCAAAAAGCTTCTTCGGTTCTGACTGTCTAGTGAGGAAATGAAATTTAAATCTTTCTTTACCACTTGCCATTTAGTCTATCCAGGGTTCAGATAAATAAAAAACCAAATGCCATACTAAAGCTCTTCAACATTTCAGACTGTGGTTGAAAAGGCTGGCTCAAAGCATATAGAGAGACATTCACATAAAGCTTTTGCAAATTTCTTAAATCAGTTGAAACTTTTTCCAGGATAATGAGACTTTGGGGTCTGAAAGAAGAAAGAAAATTAATTATGATAATCTGTGTTATGGAAATTAGATCTGATGGGAAAAAACTCAGGGACCTGAGTACAGCTGGTCTTGATAAAGAAAGTTGATGAAAATATAACAATAATTTCCAGATGTCCGGGGTGAAAGGCTGAAAGAAGTAGGTCCTATTTGGTGTCATCCATAAATTCAGAGTCTTTAGTCACAGAAGGCAAAGTCCAAATGAATATGATAGCGGAAAATCTTCCTAATGAGAGAAGCTCTTCAGCAGAAGAAAAGTTGTCCTCATAATACAGTTGGCTCCCTTTGCAGAACCACTTCAAAAGATTTGGGTTTATTCATTCTCTGACACTCTGTAAACCAGTAATCATTTCAAATTCCTGTTAGTCTCTAAATTAAGGTCTTCCTAGCATTCAGTGTTTAAGTTATGAACATTTCACTCAGCTGTAGAGCCAAATTGTTTTGATGTATGGTGCTGAACAGTAAATATGGAGTGGTGAGAAACTTGGAAAGTGGTACAGAAAGGTCTTACTTCACAGATGTTTTTTCTCCTTTGAGAATTCTTTTTCAATTTCTCAAAAAAGTTACAAAAGCAATCTGAATGCTGGCTCTACCTGAAGATAGGATATGTTAAATGGTGATAATTATCACTCAAATCATAACCAAATTCAGGATCTGGAAAATTAAACTAAAATTAAAATCAAATTAACTATAATTAGAAGATATATACAGGTAGTCCTTGACTTACAATCATTTGTTTAGTGACCATTTGAAGTTATAACAGCACTGAAAAAGTGACTTATTGTAACCATTTTTTCACACTTATGATTGATTTAATGTCCTCATGGCCATCTGATCAAAATTCAGAACATGGGTTATATTTCCGATGGTTGTATAATTTTCTGGGGTTATGTGATCATTTTTTTCTACCTTCTGACAAGCAAAGTTATTTGGGAACCCATATTCACTTAACAACATCTTACTAATTTAACAAGTGCAGTGATTAACTTAACTGTGGGAAGAAAGTTCATAAAAGGAGGCAAAACTCACTTAGTGACTATTTTGCTTAGCAATGGAAATTTGGGGTTCAATTGTGATCATAAGATGAGGACTACCTGTAATGTACTTATAATTGATATAGCAGAATTAGAGAGAAAAGCAAGATAATCACAAGAGTTCTGAAAGACATCATATGCTGCTCCTAGAGTGTATGAGTCCTGTGAAAATAACTATTTATAGATATATGAAATAAAAACTAAATAAAAATAAGCTTAGTCCCAGAACAATTTTTCTACTCTATTTAGCATTCAGCAAATCTTATAACACTGCACATAGGCCTCTTCAGATATTAATTTCCAAACTAGTAGAATGATCCAGATTTGGATGAATGAGCTGATCTGTAATACTCTATTAAAGGAGACAAAGTGTATTTTTAAGAATTTTGCTGAATACTACAAAAGGTCTCACAAGTGTAACATCTTGAAAGTTCTTTAATACTTGCCCTCTCATAGACTATTGCCTATGGAATAATCTGGCAATTATTTTAAGAAGAAGTATGGGGAAAATACTAGATTAAAAATGATACTTTTAAAAGAAAAATTCTAATCCACTAAAGTGTGACTCATCATGTAAGATTTGATAAATAGTTTAGAGTTACAATAACAATCATGTTCATGTTGGAGGCACCATTTAAGGCACTTCTGGGTTGAAAAGATTGGCTGGTGACATCACCATTGACCAGGGGGATGCTCTTGGAAGCTCCTTTCACGTCCTAATAAAGGACCTGGAAAAATGATGGTAGCTTGCCACACAACAATACTCGGGTCCTGAACACGGGCTTGCTAACCTCTTAACCCAGTGCACTCCTTGTTTGAAGGGTTATCTTAATGAAACCTTTTTCTCAAAGCCAGTCTGCTGTTGGGACTGACTAAGGCTAAATATTCCATTAAAAATGGGACCAGTCCTCTTATATTGCAAAAATATGTCAGGTGAATGGAAGCAGAAGTGGAGGCAGAAAAAGAGCCCCTGGGAAGTTGGGACTTTCAGACCTCCAATTGGCTTACTTCAGAAATGCCCATCCAGCCATGAGGTGCTATGCTTCCATGACCATTTCTACTTTGGCTGCTGAAGAAATTCCTGGTAGGTAACCAACACTTTTGTTTTCTCAGGAAAAATTGTATTTGAACAGAGTAAAAATAAAGCATGTATCTTATCCTACTTGTGATTCTGCTCCACTCCACAGCATTATGAATTGCTATTCAGATGCTACGACTGTCTCAGGGGCCAGAAAAGGAGGCTACTGCAGGCCAAGGAAAGAGTATTGCTAGGGATATGGCTGGAGCCTTTTGCAAAATGTCTCACCTTTTTATCACAGAGTTGCTTAACCATCCTGGGAATTAAGCATGCTTCTTTTTTTTTCCCTCTTTTCTTACCAAGTTTCTCAGAAAGCTGCTTGAAGTAGCATCATACTTGATGAACTGAAGATAGAAATTCTGTGTTGTTTTAAGTGATGCTCATGCATTGTGTAAAGGAGAAGAAAAAGAAGAGAAAAGCTTTGCTTTGATTGATCATTTTAATCAATCATTGCTTCAAAAGCTCTTAAAACACATTTTTTCCAGCAATCTTTAGGGAGAATGTGCAAGAATGTGAGATGGTTATATGATGTTAGGTGATCGTTATTCCGTGATCTTGGTTTTTTATGTTTTTATTTTTATTCTTGTTCCTGCGTTTTAAGATTGGTTACATTGTTTTGATTGTTGCTTATGCTTGTATGCCACTCAGAATTACATTGGGTGAGATAGGCAGCTATATAAATTTGCTAAATAAATAAAATTATTCCTATATCACCTCAATCTTCCTTCTAAAATACTCCCTCTTAACAAGATGTGAATGACCCCATGAAAGCAGAAAGGTTGTTTTGTTCTCAGTTTTAATGTATTTTGTTTCAAACCTATATTTCCATTGCTTTTTAAAATGGAAAAGAAGCACTATACAGCCGTTAATTAGAATCAGTCAAGTTAGCTTGGATCATCAATTGTTTGTCATGATAAACTATGCTTTTAAAAAGAAGCATACAGAAAGGGATTGTGCAATTTTATATCAAGTGTATGATTCCTGTAAATAAAAAGTTTGAAACTGTTGTGCTTCAACTAGTGTCAAGAAGAAACCACACAAATTGCTAAACTCATCTGACTTGACAGCTGCCTTATTTTGAAAGCACCTTTTTTTTAAAGTGTGCCTCAAATTCTGTACATACAATTGAAGTTGAAAATCCAGTGACATCTGTCACCAAGAAGTCACCTGGGTAGCAAACTTCTGTTTGTCCTCATGTATTATTCTTCTTTGGCATAAGTACAAGCTGAAACTTTTGCCCCAATTAGGACTTAGACTAGGTCAGATGTCTGCAGGATATATTCCCTAGATACTACTGACCTCAGAATTCCTGAAGTGTGTTACTTTAGATGATTTTGATTAGTTGAGACTGTACTTGAGAAATCCTCTCTTGCAATCAAATTGTTTGGCCTTTAACTACCTGAGGTTGCTTTTACACTACTAATGTTGTGAGATTGAATGCAATTATTATCATGGCTTGTATAACAAATATCATTCTCCTTTTGCAACTTTCAAGTCTAGTCTACAAGTAGAAGTGGCTCAGTAATCTCAGGTTTTAACCCTCTATTTTATTTCAGCCTTCCCAGTCTTGGCCATGCTGGTTAAAAAACCTAGGAATAGCAATACTAACATGAATAGCTGTTCTGTCTCGCCTTTCCTCTTTCTGAAAAGATGAAAGAGTACACACACACACAAACACAGGCAGGCAAGCTGGCTCAGAGTTCACAGAGTTAATTCTTTGTAACTGATAATATTCTTGGCATTCCACCACATCCTGCCTGCCAAGTCCGAACTGATAGCAAATAAAATTTTACTTACAGAAAATCACAAGGCAGTCCACAAAGAAAATCTGAAGTAAGCTTAAACTTTGTCCCATACAAAGTTTAAGGAGAAAACACATACCCTTTTATCCCCTGTGGGGTGTGGCTCAATGACTCAGCTCACTCTCTGACCCTACCATGCCTCCTACGTTACTGCTCACATTTCTCCCTACGACGCTGCTTAGGATTGAGCCAACACTCTTCCTCTTTACTCCCTGTCAGGGGCTGCTCCGAACTTTCCCAGTTCCTCCTCCTTATCTTCCAGGTCATCTTCCTCTGACAGCATAGGCTTGGGAATTGGGGCCACAACTCTATCCCCCACCACAGGGCCCTTCTCCCAAGTTTGACAGTCAGGATGTGGTCACAAGGTGAAATGGTCATGGAACATCTGTATAAGGTCTGGGGCATGGATCATGGAAGTATCCACCCAGGAGAGGGCCTCTGGCCCATCCCCTGCCTCTCAATCAAATACTGGAACCGCCCTTTCAGCCAGTGGGAATCCCTAATGCTGGCCACCTTGCCTTCTACTGTGCCATCTTCACCGGGCNGGAGAGGGCCTCCAGCCCATCCCCCTGCCTCTCGATCAAATACTGGAATCGCCCTTTCAGCCAGCGAGAATCCCTAATGCTGGCCAACTTTCCTTCTACTGAGCCATCTTCACCGGGCGCAGGTGGTGGATCAACAGCTGTGGGATATCGGAGATAACACGAAGGGGCATCAGGGACCAAAAGGGAATGGTGGAAGACTGGATGAATTTGCATGGAACGCGGTAGAGTCAGTCAATAGGCTACGGGGTTGATGACTGCCTCGATGGGCAATGGGCTGATAAACCAATGGTCCAGCTTCTTTATCGGGCGGTCGACCTGAAGATGTTTTGTGGGTAACCATACACGGTCTCCTACAGCCAGCAGAGGCATTGCCTGTCGAGAGCGATCTGCGAACTGCTTGTAATCTTCCTTGGCCTGTATTAGTTGCTGCTGAACTAACTGCTTAACTGAGTGAAGTTCCGAAAGGAATTCCTGGCTCTAGGTAACAGGGGTATCGAATAGTATCAAAGGGAAGAACCGCTGATGGTGCCCCACATTAGCATCCACACCAGGTTGTAGGCCCCTCGAAGATCGATCTTGATGAAGATTGTGGCCTCCCTCAACCTCTCCAACAACTCCGGAATGAGCAGCAAGGGGTAGCTATTCCGCACCGTGATGGCATTTTGTCAACGGTAATCATAGCACAAACGTAAGTCTCCCATCTTCTTCTTGACAAAGAGGACTGGGGGTGAGAGAGGGGATGACGAAGGCTGGATGAACCCTCAGGCCAAGTTTTTGTCCAAAAAGTCCTGTAGTGTGGCCAGCACAGGCTCAAACATGGAGTACAAACTTCTCTTTGGCAGTGGTACATTGGCAGAAGGTCCACTGTGCAATCATAGGGCTGATGCAGGGGTAACCGGTCCGCCTCCTTCTCACTGAACATATCCATGAAGTCCGTCAGTTCAGGAGGTATGGAGACGGCAGAGGTGGTGATGTCCTGGCCAGCACAGGTGTGGCGGAAGTGGTCCGCAACACTGGGAGGACTCAGAAAAAGAAATGGTGGGTTGCCGTGAACCCATGCCACCTGGAGGGGATATGAATCCCGTAAGCGCCGAAGCCATGCTGAGGACTAATGGGATGAAGGTCCGCGGTGAACATAAAAAGTGGATCGGGCCGCTCAGTGTGCTCCTAAATGACTAAGCAGCCAAAGCTTGGATGGCGGGAATTTAATGGGATATCCATGCGAATAAGTTCCCGCCATCATATCATCGGACGCCGCAATGTTGGAGGTTCCCGACGAAGCCTGAGGGAGCATTGAAAATGGGGCCGGCCAAAAAGGCCTGGCAGTGACCATAAAGTTAGTTATGGCCCTGAGGTCCACCCAAGCGCATATCGCTGGAATGCCCGCGTTCCCGACATGTTAGTGGCCAAGGAACAACGACTCGAGTGTCCAAAATCAGGATCGGAGGGGGCCCAGAGTGCAGGCACGATAAGTTCGGGTGGGGGTCGTTTGGATACGTGCGCGCAGCGTAGAGGGTTTCCAGGTCAGGCCGCCGCGGTTTTCCGCCGAACTGATCAACGCCCAAGATTCAGGCAGAGGCACTGTCGCTTTTAAAGAGGACAAGAAATAGCGGAAAATGTCTGACCCGCCCCCCGCAATAACAAGCACAACCCCCTTGGCGGGTCTCCGGCATTCGCTCCTGGGCGTCAAGGTGAGGTCTTAACCTTGGAACAATGGTCGCTTTCAACAAACTGGTCGCAATAGCATCGCCTCAGCTGCTCCCAGTGGATCTCTCCAGCGGCTCGGTATCAGATGAGGGCATAACGCAATCTTTACCTGCTGCCTGTCCAACTGGTTACATAATGGGAACCTCTGAATGTGCAAGATGGAACTCTCCAGTGGTACAATTGCATCTTATAGATGGTTGCAATGGTCCCGCCCTCGTCAACTGTCGAATGGAATCTTATGCCAGGCTGGTCCCAATGAGATGCCCTCCCATGGCCGCAATGGCATCTCTCACGTGGTCGCAATGCATCTTCAGCTGTTCGAATGGCCTGCTGCTCAGCTGTTTTCGCGTAATGGCATTCATCTTCACCGATGGCCGAAATGGCATGCTCTCAGCTGGTTCGGCAATGGCATCTCTCACCTGGGGTGTCAAGGCATCTCTCACTGGTGCAAGTGATCATTCACCTGGTCCCAATGGCACTCTCTCAGCTGGTCCAATGGGCATCTATCATCTTGATGCAATGGCATCATCTCAGCCTGCCCCAAATGGCATCTCTCAGGTGATCCTAAATTCCATCCCTCAGGCTGGTCCAGTGGCATCTCTCCCATCTTGGTCGTCAACTGGTCGCCTCGGCTGGTCCAAAGGTGTCTCGCAGCTGGTACAATGGAATAATCTCACTTGGTTCAATGGTATCCTCCCAATCTTGTCTGAATGGGGCATCTCACGACTGGTTGAACTGGGAATCCTGCCACAGATGTTCGGGAGCTGGAATCTCCAGTTGGTCCAATAGGCAAGTATCAGCTGTCCACATGGCACCTCTTCGCTTGTTCAATGGTCCGCCACCAATCTGGTCAAATGCATCTCTCAAGCTGTAGAATGGGGAAAAACTGCCGGTTGGAAGTCAATTGGGCATGCACCAGAAGTGTAACAGTGGCATCTCACTTACCTTGGTCAAGTGGGCTTCTCGATTGACGCTTGAGGATACTAATGCATGCGTGTGCGGTGCTGGTCAATGTGGTCTTCGCAACTGGATTATGGCAAGTCGTCTGCATATAGCCCCAATAGCCCTCTCCCCAGCTACTCCAAAATGGCATCTCTCCAATGCTGACCAAAATGGGCATTCTCGTGGCTGGTGAATCCAATTCATCCCCTCAGCTGGCCGCAATGGGCATCTCTCATGCTGAAGTGCAATGGCATCGTCTGCCAGGGGGTGATCCAATCGAGCATCTGGCGTCAACCTGTTCCAATGGCATCGCCTTACCTGGTTTCAATGGGTACTTTTCGAAGGCACGTTGGCGGAATTGGAGTCTGGACTCAGCTGGTGCGCAATGGTACCTCTTACCTGATTCAATGGATCGCCTTCCAAGCTGGCTCGGCAAATTGACATCTCTCAGCTGGTACAAATGGCATCATCTCAGGGTAGTCGGCAATGGGGGGAATCGCTCATTACGCTGGCTCCCCAAATGCATCCCCCTTCAGAGCTGTCAAAATGGGCACGATCTTTCCAGAGTAGTCCATAGTGGAATGCTCTTAGCCTAGTTGTGGGATGGGTGATCGAGGGGGGGGGTGGTACGTGGGTGGGGGGCTACGCTGGTGGTCGTGTTGGGGGGACTGGGGGGTGTGGCCGGTGCTTGGGTAGGGGTCTGGGGTTGGTCGCAATTGTGCGATGCTCTTACCTGGTGTTCAGGCCTGGTCCCTATCCACCAATCGATGACGCAAATGGCTATGACGTGCACACAGGGCTCGGTACCTGACGCCCAAAACCAGACCTTAATTAGCGCTTGTGTGGACTGTGGCTAACTACCTAGGATATTTCTGGCCTAAGATATGCCAACAAGCCAATCAAGTACTCTTTCAGGACACACAAACCTCCAGCACTCGATGACGAGGATACCTAGGAGGTCCGGGGACCAACCTTCTGTAGAACTTGGACTTGTTTCAATTGCCCTCAAACACAAAAACTCTGGACAGATGATAGAGTGCTCTGCATAAGGGGAGGGCCTACTGGCCGCTCCTTCCAGATATTGTCTTGGCGAAGTGCTGCAAGGCACAAACGCAGAGATTTGGTGGCCGCCTGCCTGTGCGGGGAGCTGAGCACCCGGGTTGATTGGGACATCCTGACGCCCCAGTCTCTCCAGAACCGGCAGGGGCAGGTGCGCCGGAAGGCCAGTCCGGGGGAATGTGGATGTTTTAATCGTGGCTCGTAAGGTCAGCAATCAGGAAAGCCTTGAACATTGGGGTAGCCCACTGGCTTCAGTCCACAGTGGGTTACAGAAATTCCGCGTATGTATCACCCGCAGTATCTTGTGCACGAAGGAGGGACAAGAGCTGACCCCTGTGACCTCCAGCGCAGGACTCTGTACACAGGGAGGGCCCCATGAGCCGCTTTTTGATAACTATTGTTTTAGAGGCACCACCCATGTCTCCTTCTTAGTTCAGCAGCTGCAATAGTGCTTGTATTTTCATCTAGGTATTTTATGCAGACATTCATTACAGAAATTGCAAGAATGCATTAGTTTTAATTTCTAAAAA
>BHFT01076333.1:0-12225 GCA_004320025.1 Laticauda laticaudata | reverse complement strand
TTTTTCTTGCCACCGTTGTTAAGTGAATCACTTGCAGTCGTTAAATTAGTAACATGGCCGTGAAGTGAATCTGTCTTTTGCCCCCAACAATCTAGGTCCTCATTTTATGGGATGGAAGGCTGAGCCAACCTTGAGCCAGTGAGAATCGAGCTGCTGGCAGTGAGCAGAATTAGCCTGCAATATTGCATTCTAACCACTACACACCATGGATGGATGGATGGATGGATGGATGGATGGATGGATGGAAGGAGGGAGGGAGGGAGGAAAATAGCAATAGCACTTAGACTTAATTGCTTCACACTGCTTTATAGCGCTCTCTAAGCCCTTTGTAAACTCTGTGGTCAGCCTATTGTCCCCCAACCATCTGGGTCCTCATTTTACCCACCTCTGAAGGATGGAAGGCTGAGTCAGCCTTGAGCCTGGTGAGACTCGAAACTGCAGGCAGGCAGCAGAAGTCGCCTGCAGTCCCCCTGCACTCTCACCACTGAGCCACCGTGGCTCAAATGTAGCCTCAAATCATTTCAAAAGTTTGGGATTTCCCATTTCCTCAACATCCACGGAGGACCAAGCAGGAGACACCAGATCTATCACTGACCACTTCGTTGTGTGCATGCACTGAGAGCTGACACACTGCAGACAAATTGTGTGTCCAATCACACTTGGGCCAGTCAAGAATATTCCTATTCCAGATGAGGAGAAAGAGGGCAGAAGCCCCCAAGGAGCATCGTGAGGCTCTCAGAGGCCGGAAAATGTTCTGGCGACAGGTGCGTCGTAGAAAAGACATACCTGTGCATGGATTCATCCTGCCCATGTTGCTCACGGACGACGGTGGCTGTGGACACATTGGGGGCGCCCACAATTGCTCTGAGGGAATTGAGGAAGTCCTCTGTCAGCCACTCCTGGGGAAGGAAAGGAGGCCACGTGGAGATGACGACAGAAGATGGAGGCCAGAATTTTTTTGAGGCTGTCTCAACAGGAGCAGTGGCTAGTCCACATCATATGATTCCCCATGGGCACCTCCTTCCCAGCCATGGGTTCAGCAGACCCACTGATTCTTCATCTTTCCCTTTCTTTCTGTTTGCACCCATTTTCGCGAGGCACTAAAACAGACCCCAACCAATGGGAATTAAACATTCCTAACAGTGAGGACAATTAACCAGTGGAACGGTTTGCCACCAGAAGTTGTGGGCACTTCATCACTGGAGGTTTGTAAGAAGAAACTGGGCAGCCACTTGTCTGAAATGGTAGAGGTTCTCCTGCTTGAGCAGGGGGTTGGACTAGAAGACCTCCAAGGTCCCTTCCAGCTCTATTCCTGTTCTGTTTTCTACTCTCTATTCTACTCAACTTGACTTCTATTCTATTCTATTCTATTCTAAATTCTATTCTATTCTCTATTCTCTCTTCTTCATTCCATTCCATTCCATTCCATTTTGTATTCTCTTCTCTTCTTTTCTATTTCTTATTCTATTCATTCAATTCTAATTCTAATAATTCTAATTCTATTATATTAATTCAATTTTAATAATTCTAATTTTAATCATTCTTATTCTATTCTATTCATTCAATCCTAACTCTAATAATTCTAATCTATTCGCTTCTATCCTGTTAATTCAATTCTAATAGCAATAATTCTAATGGTTCTTATTATTTTTATTCTTATTCCTAATTCATTTCCATTTCTATAAAAAAGGGAAAGCTCCATCCAGTGGAGCTGAACTCCTGGTGGCTTTGTAGGCCTCTCTCCCCTTTCAGTGTTCTTGGGAACAGGACGACATTTCCGTTTCCAGGCTCTCTCTAGGATTCCCATTCTAATATTAACCAGCCCTGGCCCTGCTTAGCTTTAGAGGTCAGATCACAAAAATAGCTTCCGTCCCAAATAAAACCCAGCAGCAAACACTCATGATGGGGATCTCGAAGGCAGGGGAAAAGGCTGGAGATCTCATAGATCTCTACTTCTGATCTGCCATCGGACACCCAGTTTGCCGGCCTCAGACTGTTACCTGCTGGATCTGCTGTAGACCCACTCTTGTCTGCAGCTGCAGACTAGATCTGTGCAAAGATCTATTGTGACAATTTGGGATGCACACCCTTCGGAGAGTGTGAGAGTAGGGATGGATTTCCAGAGAAAAACTGCAGACTACAGGAACCATTTGCATCACTCAGGCGACCCTTGAGGACACAGACAAACCTCCAAGTGGCCTCAATGACCCTGCAAATGACCAGCTGTTTGCAAGGAATATAAATCCTTCCATCCCCCATTATCCTGTCAAAGTTGAAGAAGCTTCTTGGATGCGGCAACAGTACTTTCTTGTTTTTTCTTTTGAAGATGTTTCACTTCTCATCCAGGAAGCTTCTTCAACTCTAACTGGACAGTGAGGAATAGAAGGATTTATACTCCTTGCAGACAGCTGGTCATTTGCGTATTTTTGGAGAACTGTTGAGGCCACTTGGAAGCTTATCTGTGTCTTCAGGGTCACCAGACACAGAAAAACCTCCAAGTGCTCCTGTCATACCTCTGGCGGAGACTGAGAGGAGGAACAGCCAACAGGGAGTGGAAGGGTGGCTCAGGAGGCTGTGGAGGAGGCTGGGGAAGGGCAGAGGCCGGCTGGGCAGTCAGAGGAGGACCCAGGCCCATCCTCTCTCCATCCTAGGACACGCAGGGAGGAGAGGGGATGGGCTTGCTTAGCTGGCCTCTGCCCTTCCCCAGCCTCCTCCACAACCTCTGGAGCCACCCTTCCACTCCCTGTTGGCTGTTCCTCCCCTCCCTCAGAGTCAGACTCCACCAGGGGCATGACAGCTCCAATGACCCTCTAAAAGGATGCAAATGGCCAGCTATTTGCAAGGAATATAAATTCTTCCATTCCCCACAATCCAGTCAGAGCAGAAGAAGCTTTTTGGATGAGAAGCGAAATGTCTTCAAAGAGGAAAAAACAAGGAAGTCCAGTTGCCTCCTGAAAGAAAGCCCCTTTTGGGACAACCATGACCTGGATGACTGAGAATCTCGACAGACTTTTACAACTTTAACGGGGACATGGCTGGCTGGGGAATTCTGGAAGCTGAAACCCACAGGTTTCAAAGTTGCCATGGCTGCCCACCCTTGTTCTAATAATCCAAGGGGGGGGGGGGGACGACGACTATGGTGCTTTTATGATTTGTGGACTTCAACTCCCAGAATTCCTGAGCCAGGCATCCTGGCTGAGAAATTCTGGGAGTTGAAGTCCACAAGTTTGCGGACCCTTGCTCTAAACTAACTTCAATCTCTAAACTTCTCTTACAGCGGGGGGGGGTCTCCAACCTTGGCTGGGGAATTCTGGGAGTTGAAGTCCACCAGGCTTAAAGTGGCCAAGGTGGGAGACCTCTGCCTTACGGCACAAACTGGCGTTCCAGCGACTGGGAGCCCAAAGGCACCGGGTCCAACCCGGAGTAGCAGAAAACTCCCGGGTGGGGTGAGGGGGGGGGGAGAGAATCAAATAAATGGTTTTTGCTCTGGGGAGAAGCCAGGAAAAGAAGCAAGAACCTGGCTCACGTCGGCAAGGTAAGCAAGGCAGCAGAAAGCTCTCTTGCAGTACTAGATGTACAAACTGGCGCTCCAGCGACTGGGAGCCCAAACGCACTCGGTGCAAACCGGGAGTATCAGAAAACTCCAGGGGTGGAGGGAGAAACCCCAAATAATTGGGGGTTTTGCGCTGGGGAGAAGCCAAGAAAAGAAGCAAGGACCTGGCTCAGGTCGGTCGGCAGGTAAGCAAGCGAGCAGAAAACTGGCAGACCAGCAGCTGAGCCGCGCAGGCTTTCTCCGTGCAAGGGGCGCAGCCTTCCCTCCCGAGCCAGGCTTGTGCTGCTCGACCCCAAGAGGGACCGTGCCCGGCCACCCTTCCCCGTCAGTCACCCCGGTACCTTGGCGGGCGCTGCCGAGAAGCGCCTGGCCGCGCAGCCCAGAGCGCGCCCCGCAGCCATGGCTGTCCGCGGGCCGTGCCGAGGCAGGGAGGCGGTTGCAGCCCGGCTGCGGCTTCAGGAGGACCGGGAGCCCGGAGCCGGACCTCCGCGCCAGAGCCAGGCGTTCCCCGGCCGGACTTCACCGCGCGCGCAAACAAAAGAAGGACAGTCGCAGCCTGCAACCGTTGCGCTGCGTTGCTCCAAAGCAGCCTGACCAGCCGGCGGGAAATCGGGAGGCTTTGCAAAAAGCGTCTTTTTATGCTCCGCAACTGCCTTGATTCTCCCCTCACCCCCGGGAAGCGCACTTGCAAACATACGACTGCCTAAAAGTCTGTAGAGTTTCTCCGTCGTGGTTGTCCCAAAGGTGCTTTTTCAGGAATTAACTGGACTTTTTTTTTTCTTTTTTTTGGCCTTTCTTCGAAGACCTTTCGCTTATTTATTGTTTTTTTATTTGATTTGTCAATCGCTTACAAGATAATAGGTATAAGTATAAGCATGAGTAAGAATACAGAAAATAGATACGAATAAATGGGGACAATAGGACAGGGACGTCCTACTTACTTAAGTCAAAGAGCAATGAAATTCCAGTGGCAGAATTCTAGTCGGTGCTGCTGAAGGACCAAATCTGGACTGCCTGATGTTTGCAAACTGGAGGAGAAGAAATATTTAACTTTGCCAGTTCTTTTTTTTATCACCCCTGTTATTTCCGGGTCCTCCTCAATATATGGGCCACGAAAATTCAGTAAATGCTGGACGTTTTGCTGCCTTTTCTTTGAAGTGCCAGTTAATTTGGGTTGGCACTTTTCCTGAGAGCAGGAGTTGGTGTTTCTGCACATTTTGTGCCTGGAGAGTACCCACCCCACCACCCCCACACAAGCACACCCTTGTTCTCCAAGGTAATAAAGTAATTATTAACTTCCTTGACCTTTGTTTTAGTCGTTTCAATTTTGTTTTAGCTTGTTTTAGTCGTTGAAGCAAAACATTGAAGGACGTGCATAAGCGTACCATCGTGCCTACCGTCCCTGTCCTATTGTCCCCATTTATTCGTACCTGTTTCCTGTATTCTTACCCATGTTTAAACTTATACCTATTATCTTGTAAGTGCTTGACAAATCAAATCAAATCAAACTAAATTGACAGTTTGTTTCAAAAGGACTTGTGGACTTCAACTCCCAGAATTCCTCAGCCAAGTTGGGAGTTAAAGTCCACAAGTCTTAAAGTTGCCAAGGTTGGAGAGCCCTGCCCTAGACCAGTGTTTTTCAAAGTTGGCAGACTGGACTTCCAGTTCCCCAGAGTTTCCCCAGCCACGGTGGCTGGGAATTGAAGTCCACATATTTTCAAGCCAGCCTTGAGAAACAATGGATTACTAGAGTAACTCTTCTTTCTTTCACTTTTGCCTATCTCGACACAGTGTTTCATATCTATAGAAGATCAAGAGTTGGAAGGGACCTTGGAGGTCTTTTAGCCCCTTGCTCAAGCAGGAGACCCTATACTTCTTCAAACAAATGGCTGTCTAGTCTCTTCTTAAAAGCCTCCAGTGATGCAACACCCACTACTTCTGCAGGCAACCTGTTCCATTGATTAACTGTTCTTATTAACTCTTCAATGTTGTCCTACTATCAGTTAATTTCTCCTTAATTCCAGGTTGCTTTTCTCTTTGAATAGTTTGCATCCATTGTTCCTTGTCTTTCTTTCTAGTGTTTTGGTAAATAGGTTGTGGCAACCCCTCAAATATTGGAAGACTGCTATCATGTCACCCCTTCCACAAAACTAGACATACCCAATTCCAGCAACCATTCTTTGTGTGTTTTAGCTTCCAGCCCCCAAATCATCTTTGTTGCTCTTCTCTGCACTCTTTCTAGAGTCTCAACATCATTTTTTATATCGTGGCGACCAGAACTAGATGTAGCATTCCTAGTGTAGTCTTACCAAGTCTTATAATTATCATGCAGTATAATTATATATTATCTTATGTAATATATAATTATATTGCAAGGCCTTGTAATTATATTATCTGCATTTTTGAACTGCACCCACACATTTTACAGAATGCCTCCTCCATGTTGAGCTGCACCTGTTTAATAACTACAACTTTCGATAGTCACAGCCCAAAAACCTGTTCAAGAATCCCGCTGCAATGCTGAGACACTGCACGGAATGCCAAATAATAATAATCGTCGTTTGGATTTGAGTATAGTAACAACTACTGGGAACATCAGATTGAGAAGGTTCTGGAAAATGAAAAAGTCAAGATCTAGTGGGACTTTAGAATTCAGATGGACAGGCATTTGGCTCACAACACACATGACAAAGCAATAGTTGAAAAGAAAAAGGTTTGGTTCATTGACATTGTAATACCTGATGATGCACGAATTGTAGACACGCAGCAAGAAA
Organism: Laticauda laticaudata; assembly: GCA_004320025.1. Lineage (NCBI taxonomy): Eukaryota > Metazoa > Chordata > Lepidosauria > Squamata > Elapidae > Laticauda > Laticauda laticaudata. The sequence goes on along the minus strand of BHFT01076333.1, from coordinate 5,898 downwards.
AAAAATCACAAAGTATTGGGACTTACAAATTGAAGTTGTGCGACTTTGGAAAAAGAAATTGTGTGTTTTCCCAATTGTAATTGGAGCCCTTGGAGCAATACCTGAAGGGTTGCCTCGCTATTTGGAAATTCTGAATTTATCAGACTTGAATACCCTGATTCTTCAAAAAAACCACCCTACTTGGAACAGCTTATATCCTCCGACGCTACCTGAACAGTTCCTGGGTTCTTGGCTAGGACTCGAGTTGTTGAGCTACCAACCAGCCCCAAAGGCTGTAAATCACACTAAAGATTAACCACCACCAATAATAATAATAACAATAATAATAACAACAATGATGCAAAATTTCTGCTGCTGCTTTTATTTCTGTTCCATCACTGGCGAATGTTAGTTGTTGGCAAGGGTGGATTCAATGAAGGGCAGAAGTTCCGTAACGCGGGCATAAACTCCCGGGCTGGAGGGAGAGCAGGTGCTGCTGCCCCAGGAGACGATCCCAACCAGATTCCAGGCCCCATTCTTCTGGCAAACCAGGGGACCGCCAGAATCACCCTGCAGGAGAAACCAGAGAAGGTCAGTGGCTGCTTGAACGTTGGGTTGGATGGGGCTTCGGAGGAGATCACAAGGGGCAGATCTTCAAGGATGGAGACAGTGGCCTTGAGCAGGTCTTTGCTTCCCAAAACCAAAGCAGAATGACCAGGGGAAGCCAACTCTGGGGACTAACAAGAAGCAGAAGAGACCTAGAAAACTTTATTATACAAGTTCATTGACTCTCTGAAGATGGTGAGAACGTAATAACAACTTAATAATGACAGAGTTGGAAGGGATTTTTATAGGTCATCTAGTCCAACCCCATGCCCAAGCAGGAACTATACCATTTCTGACATATGGCAGTCCAGTCTCTTCTTGAAAGCTTCCAGGTATGAAGCTCCCACAACTTCTGAAGGAAACTTCTGTTTCATGGGTTGATTGTTCTGTTAGAAAATTCCTCCTTATTTCCAGGTTCAGTTTCCATCCATTATTCCTTGTCTGGCCTTCAGGTACTTTGGAGAATAGCTTGACCTCTTCCTCCTCTCTGGGGCAGCCCCTCAAATATTGGAGCACTGGTCCTCCTCTTCACCACACTAGCCATGCACAGTTCCTGTAACTGTTCTTCATATGTTTTAGCCTCCATCCCCTAATCATCTTGGTCACTCTTCTCTGCTCTCTTTCTAAAGTCTCAACAACTTTTTTATAATGTAGTGACCAAAACTGGATTCAGTACTCTAGATGTGTCTTACTAAGGCTTTATAGAGTGGTGTTAGTAACTCCCTTAATCTTAATTGTATCACTCTGTTAATGCAGTTTAGGATTGCATTGGCTTTTTTTGCTACTGCTGCACACTGCTGGCTCTTATTTAATTGGTTGTCCACGAAGACAGGGGTCCCCAACCACCGGGCCCCGGACCGGTACCAGTCCGTGGATCATTTTGTACCAGGCCGCAAAGAATGAATAATCATGATTAAAATATATATAAAAATATGTTTTTGCTTCCGGGTGTTTTTATTTTGAACGACAACCACTTCTGCCCACACCTAACTTCCGCGCTAACTTCCGCGCTGAACTTCGCGGACCTCATTGCTCAAGCTAAGAAGCCCTTTACTATTGGGGAAGAATTGATTTTGCCGGTCCTTGAAAAAGTGTTTCTGCGTGAAACTGGTCCCTGGTACAAAAAAGGTTGGAGACCACTGGACTAAGACACCCAAGATCCCTCTCACAGTTACTGCTGTTAAGCCTGGTTTCTCCCAATGTACTTTTGGTTTTTCTTGCCTAAGTGCAAGACTTTACTTTTCTCTACACTGAATTTCATTTTGTTAGACAGGCCTCGGCGTTCAAGTCTGCCAAGATCCACCTGGATCTTGAGCCTATCTCCCCGCAAGGTGATAACGTTTCTCTAGAAGTTCACCAACTGGGAGACATGAAGGTAGAAGGACAGAACTAAGGAAATGAGAAGAACCTATGTGAGGCAAAGATGGTTTTGTAACTTAAGACCTGTTCCAGAGGATGGAGAGCAGGAATTCTGGGAAGATACACAACAGCCCTTAGAAATTACAGACTAGGATAACCAGGAAAAAGCCATACCATGCAAGAAGATGCTCCTGCAGCCCCAGCACACACCATAACATCAGCGATGCGGTTGCCCCAAAATTTCTTGCACTCCTGATTGGTCAGCAGAGGAAGAGCCACCTGTTGCAATCTGTTGGGTGAGACCTTGTCTGAAATAGATCAAACACACAAAAGATGAGACAAGACCCTCTCATATGTATGTCATCTCTGACTCTTGATTCAGGGATAAACCCATGCAGACTTCTCAGCTTTAGAGCCCTTGAAATAAGAGCTTCTTGTGTTCCAATCTTGATGGGCTTCGTAGCAGCATGGCTTCTGGCGTGAAACGGAGCCTGTCCACTTCTAGCTTTCGTCCGTCAGTGGGGAAAAAATCAAGTTTCAGAAGTTGCATAGAAACAGTGGCATTTACTTTAAAAACAAAAAAAGACTGAAGTTGGAGGTTGGGCCTTTAAAAAGATTGCTTTGGAGAAATCTATATATCTAAAAGTGAAATACCATTCACACATCATCACAAAATCTCCAGAACTGTAAAGCCTACAAACTTGGAATTTGACACGTATGTTCCTCTTGGCTTCTAGGGGTTCACAAAGAAAGGATTTTTCGAAATGACCATCAGAGCATTTTGTGTATTATTATTAACACGCTCTGAAGCTAAGGAGTTCTACTCTCCCCCCCCCATCTGAAAATAAATCTGTTCCAAATGCAAAACACAAGCAAAGGAGTTTCAGTTTCCGTTTCACAACACCAAGCAGCTTTAGTACAGAACAGTTGAGCTAAGCCACGCCCAGGCTCCTTGCTGTCTCCTTGCTCACACAGCAAATACTGTTTCACTTTCCAAACAGCCCTCAACTCTGACAGCATGCTAGCCAGATGAATACTGATGGATGCTGGTCGGCAGAGGCAGAATTATGTTTTCCTTATTTTCCTTCCCAAAACCTAAGCCTGATCACATAGTTTCATAGCGAAGCATGGATATTTAGCAAGTTAAATAATAAACAAAGAATTCAGGGAGAAAAGGCAATTAGTTGTTGGGAGAAGATGTAAATGTTAGTGATATTCAGCTTATATTGAAAAATTATAGAGTTTTCTTCTCTATAGTAGTATAGAACAGCAGTCGCCAACCGGTGGGTTGCAGCCCACTGGTGGGCCATGAGAAAATTTTGGTGGGCCGCAGAGAAATCTCACCCCCAGAGCACCCACAAAGCAATTAATCCAGGCTGCACAGAAACACAAGGCTGCGCTGCCCACATGGCCCACGGGAACCCTCCCCGCCCACTCACTCCTTACTGGGCAAACTTGCCTGCTAAATTGCTATTTTCCTTTTTCTGACCATCATCTGTTCTGCTGTGCCGGGAGATCTAGATTAGCTGGGTAGCCGGAAATGGTTGGATTTCTTGCTTTCTCGCTAGTCCTTGGATCTTCGGCTCTGCTTTTAAGCACAGCCAAACCTGCCTTTGGACTGAAGGTTCTGTTGTTCAGTGCAGACTCACGGCAAGCAAATTTGAGAGATTGAGTTCGCTGATGGCAGATAGATAGATCACTGAATGATTCTGTGAGCAACTCAATCTGCCTGCCTGCTTTGCCTGATTTTGGGTAAAAGTTGCTCTTTTTTTATAAAAAAAATCAATATTTATATAAATATTTATAATATTTACATACAAGCCATGTCCAGCCAGTCACATGACCACCAAGCCCCACCCACAAATTAGGCCACACCCACAGAACCAGTTAGTGGTCCCTGGGATTTAAAATTATGAGTTTGATAGTCCCTGAGGTCCAAAAGATTGGCGACCCCGGTATAAAAAACTGCGGACTAATTGATTGACTACATGGCACGGGGTTGTTGTCCACTGTTAGCTATATGTTACACTATAAGTAGGCCTCAACTTACAACCTGCCATTTAGCAATTATTCAAAATTATAACAAATCTTCCTAAAAGTATTTAGGACGACCAAGGTTTCAAGGTTGTAGACGGGGGGGTTGGGATTGGGGAGTGTCAATGTATTGGTGGTACAGTTCGGGAACGCAACCAAATAGCATTTAGACTTATATACTGCTTCACAATGCTTTCTAAGTGGTTTACAAAGTCAGCCTCTTGGCCCCCAACAATCTGGGTCCTCGTTTTACCAACCTTGGAAGGATGGAAGGCCGAGTCAACCTTGAGCCAGTCAGGATCGAACTGCTGGCAGTTGGTAGAGTTTGCCTGCAATACTGCATTCTAACTTCTGTGCCACTGTGGCTCTATTTACTGCCATTTTCTATGTCTCACAGTTATGCAAAGCATTTTGTAATGTTTTTGCCAAAACGCAGGAACTGACTTCCTGTCTTCAACAAAACTAGGCCGTAGTAAACAATTGGGTCATTTAACCATTGTGGTGCTCACTTAACGACTACCGCAAAAGAGTTGTAAAATTGGGTAGGGCATGTGGGTGAACCGCTTTATGACTGTTGCAAGTCGAGGACTATGCATCTAGATAGATTTGATTCATAGTGATCTATTCCAAACCTGGCGAATTACAAGAACAATAACAGAAAAAACAGAACAGGATAACAGAGTTGGAAAGGGCTCTGGAGATCTTCTAGTCCATCCCCCTGTTCAAGTGGGAGAATCTACACCATTTCAGACGAGTGACTGCCCAGTCTCTTCTTAAAAACTTCCAGTGTTGGAGCGTCCACAGCTTCTGGAGGCTGGTTGTTCCACTGATTAATGGTTCTCACCGTCAGGTAATTTCTCCTTAGTGCTAGGTTGCTTCTCTCCTTGATTAGTTTCCACCCGTTGCTTCTTATCCTGCCTTCAGGTGCTTTGGAGAACAGCTTGACTCCCTCTCCTTTGGGGCAGCCCTGATATATTGGATCGCTGCTATCCTGTCTCCCCTAGCCCGTTTCATTAGGACGAGGAGTGGCATGATAACAGTGTTCCAATGCTTAGGTGGGGGGGTGGGGTTGGACTAGATGACCTGCAAGGTTCCCTCCAACTCTGATTATCTGTAATTTAATATACTTGCTGCTCCAAAGAAGAGGGGAATCAACCTATTCTCCACAGCAGCCGAAGGCAGGACAAGAAGCAACGGCTGGAAACTAATCAAGGAGAGAAGCAACCGAGATAAATAAAAGGACCCAGAATTCTGTTCATCAGAACTTCCCTTCCTGTTTCTTTCACTGCCTGTCCCCAAGAAGGAGAGTCCCCGTTTTACCCGTATGATGCAGGTATCCCCATCCACTGGTGACGCAGGTCATCCCACCAGGGAAAGCATCGGTGGCTTTTGGCAGACACACAGGAGACACGTAAGGCGTCAGCCGGGCCGGGGTGGCCAACTTGAGCAACATGATGTCATTTCGGATGGTGAGCATGTTATACTGGGGGTTTTTGAAGACCTGACAGAGGGAAGAAAAGGGTTTATTTAGTTCAAGCCAAGAGAAAGTTGGGATATGGCTCTTGGGGCAACAGTTGCATAATTGGTAACGTCTCTCTGGATTCCCATGGGTTACATCTCTGCATTGTCTTGATGGTTTGTTTCTTTCATTTTTATTTGATTTCTGTGCCACCCCTCTTGCCCAGAGACAAATCTGGACGGCTTACAAACATTAGAGCTAGTACAGATTAAAATAATAACAGGAATAGCCAGAGGTGGTTTTTCAGCCGGTTCTGACCGGTTCTGGAGATCCAGTAGCAGAAATTTTGAGTAGTTCGGAGAGCCAGTAAATCCCACCTCTGAGTGGCCCTGCCAACCCCATCTCTTCTCTGCCTCCCAGTGAGTCCCAGCTGATTGGCTGGGTCTCCTTTGGTTGCCCTG
>BHFT01076328.1:0-17776 GCA_004320025.1 Laticauda laticaudata | reverse complement strand
AAGTTGGATGTTTTTATGTTTTGTTTGTTTTTGTTTGTCCTTAAAAATCAATAAAACTTAACCCCCCCCCAAAAAAAGGAAAGACTATTTTTAGCTATCATACTTACTTTCTGCTGCAGCCCCATTGAGTAAAACAGCGGATGCATGGAAAACTTTTCTGCCGCGTGAATCAGCTGTGCTCAAAAACAAGGAAATAGAGCACAGGAAAAATGACAGGGATGGGTGAGCGGTGCCAAATGATCACTGGAACTACCAGTCCGAACTGGTAGAATCCCACCCCTGGATAAAACTCATGGATGTCACCAAAGATTGAGCTGAACTCAAAAAAATTTTTATTACATTTTCTTACAATTTTTATATTCCATTCATGTAATCATTTTCTCCAACATTTCCAATCCAATTTTCTCCAATCATTTCTTTTGTTTTTAAAGCAGAATGTTGATAGTTTAACAAAACTTTCAAAAAATTAATGAATCTTAAGCACATCATACCAGAACTAGACAAATAGCAACAACTGTAAAACATGAATACATTAAATTATTCTGGACACAATATGAAAATAATAGTTAAAGCTTATTTTAATAACCATTTAAAACATAATAATTGTTCCTGATACTATTTTTAGAATTGTAATTTACTGAAATATATGACAAATATTGCTTTTTAATTGTGTTTTTAAAAACTTTCTAGCTTCTTTCTACCCCCAAAACACTCAAAGAAACTAATTTCTGTGCACAAGGCATTTGTGGTAAATTAAATCAAAATGGACCACTTGGGAATCTCTGAAATGTGGCCAGATTCAAGCAAACTGTCCTTAAATTTTTGAACTTCTTTTAGAAAGGCATTCCTACTCTTTATTTTTTTTAATTAAGAGTTAAATAAATCCTGAATATTTCAAATAAACATTCTCCATAGTGGAAATTGTCGCACATGGAAAGAGAGAGTATAAGTGTAGTTTTGTAACTAGTAGGAAAGTCGAGCTTCCAATTTGAAATTATTTGCTAGACTTTTTCCACCTCTATAAATATCTAGTTCCTAATCTATTTCTCTGGAACTTCCATACCTTGCAAATGGCAGTAGAAGGGCAAAAAGGGGGGGGGGAGAGAATCTGTTGTTTGATATAATGCTGGAGAGAGGAGAAGGGAGAGGAAGGATTTAGTGAATAATTACGAGAAAAATCCTGGTTTATTCCTGGTTTTACCATTTCCTCTACCTTATTGCTGCCTTGTCTCTCATTCTCAACAAAAGTATAAATAATACTGTATTTTGTGAGTTGTCTCAGCAACTCAGTGAGAAAACCATTAAGTTAACCTCTATAATTTCATTTCAGTCCTTTCTTCAAACCACATAAAGGATAGGGTGTTTAATATGAAAATTACTTGAGAATCAGGGCTGTCCTCAAAACAAATGTCATCATAGTCTGTTTACAAATGAACAAGCTATCAATAGTTGTTTGAAAAATAAGACTTTAAAGACATAGCTTGAAATCCCTTGCTATGATTTATTTATTTATTCATTTATTTATTCAATGTTTATTAGTCACTTAGCCAAGTGACTTTGGGCAGTTTACAATTCCAATTTATGATAAAAGTCTCATTTTATCTAGTCTAGTGTTCTGGCAAATTTATTCCATTCCAGTGAAAATAAAAAAAGTTATGGATTTTAAAAAACTTTAAAACTCCTACTCTAATTTCTTTGTAGTCTCCAGTCAATTAATCAATGTAAATACTACATTCTTTCTCAACTTGTATTTTTGCAACTCATCTGCTCAGAAAGATCAATGTCTGTTATAATACTACTACAAAATTTACAAAAATCAGCTTAGTGATTACTTATTATCCTTAATAGAAGAACTCAGCTAGGAAATAAAGCAGATCTTGTTTGTCTGAAATATCAAAGCTGTTTCTAAATCCTTTTTTCTGTATATATTCCTTGTAAAAATGTGTTGAAATCTAAGAGAAGAACACAGAAGGACAAGGACTTTCCACCTACTTCAAATAGCCTACCAGAATTATGTTAATGCTTTGGTGTGAGTAAATGGGAAGAAATCAACATTCTGTTTGTATTTTGTGCACCAACATTTTATACTTATAGAACTATGACTGAATCTCTTTTAAACATTAAAATTATATACCACAGATACAACTACAAATGAATGTATTCAGTGATAAAAGAAGACAACATTAACTACTCTCTAAAATTGAACTAAAAATATTTTTCACTAATAGCATGGATGCATGCATTAAGCTGAATACATCATATTTAGTGTTGTAATCCCATTGATGGAATGGCATCTTCTATCAGATGAGATTTTCCCACAACAGCGTCCTCCAGTTTTTCTTATTTGTTAAGCCAGTGGTGACTTAACTGCCATTTATGTCCATTCAAATGCATTAAGTTATGTTATAATATAATCTCCCCCCAAATCCCTTTCTTTTCCCCTTCTTCATCTCCTATTTAATTTGTTACCACAATGATGATGATGATCATAATTACTGCATACTGTATGATATGCAATATCTGGTATTATTCTATTGAAACTGAAATAATACAAGTGGATTTACTTCCAGGCCTAAAGTTACGTTATTTGTTGAGCCCTGGTATTTGTTTCTGAAAGCTGGCAGCAGATTCTGATGATGAAGAGGTTCGGGAAGAACTTGGGCCAGTTCTGGAGTTGGGGAAGGCTCAGAGGGATGGTCAGTGTCAGACACAGAGATAGAGCCAGGGTCGTCCAGCATTTCCCAGCCAGAGATGCAGCTGCCTTTGGAGTCAGAGGAGTGAGGAGGAGGAGGAACAGCTGGGGCCTGTTCCAGATGCAAGTATCTGAAGAGCAGATAGGAGAGGTGAACAACGGAGGACAATGAGCCGGCTTGGGAAGCAAAACAAACATGTATGGTGAATGGCCCCTCCCTCACTGGAGAATAAATCAGAGGAAAGGGAGTGCTGGTTCACAGACAACCGTTCACATTTCTGGAAAGTTTGCTTCTTGTGTGTTTCGTGCGACAAAGACTGCCTTGCCAGAATTGAAGTTTGTCTATTTCTCTGTTTGAACTAACAATTTGCAGCCTCCAGCTGGGAGCTCAAAGCCTTGCATTTATCATAACAAACTGATAAGGACTATTGTTTCAGTTAACTTCTTGCAGGACTTCTGCCTGGACTTTCTGTTGGTGAATGCAGTTAATTCCCAATGTGTAAATAAAGAGGGTTTGGTTGTTTGTTTGCTTTTTTTGCGGGGAGTCTGTTTCTTGCTTCTGCAAAGGCCAGATCAACACCACTGGTGATTTGCTGAGGAAATACTAGTTTTTGTCCATTTACCTTTTTAATTGTACAAGCTTCCCAGAATCATTTGAGAATCAGATGGTCTTCCAAATTTAACTAACAAAGTAAGTTCTGTTCTGTATAAATAATAGTAGACTCCAAATACTTCATCCCGATTGGTTAACAAAACCTAGAAGGGGATTGGGATACAAGCCGGCAGACAGAAACATATAAAAGGGCTGTCGCGGCTTGAGCCAATGTTCCGCTGTTATAACTATATTTGAAATAAAGACTTGTTGTTGGAACCCGGTCTACCTCACGTTTTTCTGGACGGAACAAGTTCCTTTTACTAATAGACACTAAATGTTGTTGAAGGCACTTGTTTGTGAATTTAAAATCACAGTTCTATTTTGCATATAATATCCTGATTTATTCCCCACAATATTGATCATGGCAATATTCAAGATCATTGACAAGATTTAACATCTAGCACACAATACATATTAATATTCACAAAGTGTGCTAGCAAGCACCTTGCTTTTGCTTTAATTAATACTGTCCTTGTTTACTTTTATCTTTTAAAACAGGGGTGCTTAAATCTAGCTTATGGGGCTGGCATGGAAATAGCAAAGACTGGCCTGTAGTGCCTCTTATAGCCAAACAGAGCACAGGGGGTGGAGGTGGAATGGCCTGCAGCACAGGGGCGACAGCCTCCTGCAGCACTCTGCCAGCCAAAACCGGGTGTGACGGGCTGTGTGTGGCCTCCCATACCCTGTTTTGGCTGGCAGGGTGCTACAGGAGGTGTCTATCCCGTTTCCTCCCCTGCAGCTGCCCTGCGGAGAAGTACAGTGGTGATCTGGCTCTCAAAGAAATAAAGTTTCACACCCCTGTTTTAAAACAATTTCTGTCTTTCAGCTAGACATTTAATTTCCTTTTCAGTCTTAAAGCAATGGCATTCCTAAATCAACTGTTTAGTCAGTCTATGTTCTCAGAAACAGATGTTTTTGATTTTTCTTTTAGAAAACACAATTGCTATTGTAAGCTGATTGTATTTTGGTTGTTAATCCATCTACTCATTCCAAAGGTATTCAAAGAGGCTAACAACAATACTTTTAACATCATATAGGATTTTCATCAAATTTATAGAATTATCAATGGGCTAAATGGTTGTCAGATGATAATTTTATGACAACCTAGCTTGCAAAATTTGCTCCATATTCATAACAAAGATGTATATTCAGTAGTTAATAAATTAAAAGTGTTTCATATCTTTATATTATTATAAATATGAATATTATATCAGATTATAAAGACATGAAAGTCAAGGCTATGTGTATCTGAATTTTAAACTCCAATGGTCCAAGGAATAAAGAACTACTTCTCAATAAGTCCAAATTTGTTTATAGCAATCATTAATTCTACTTCTGAATATCATTATTGTGCTTAGTACAAGAAATAGCCTGACAATAAACTGTAGACTCCAGCAAAAACTGTTTTCTTATTGAACTAAGATATATAAGTAAATACTTCAATCTATGTCATGAATTGCAAACTAACAACCCAATGTTTGCACTAAATGTAATCAAAACAGCAAAAAATACTCAATGGCTTTGCAGGCAATCCTAGCTCTGTAAGAAATTAGTCCATATGAGATAACATACATTTATTACCATGCATTATAAAAATTAAACATGTAAAATATCAATAGTTATTTCTTTCTGGTCCACAGATGATAGTTATCTTTATCATAGCCTGTTTCTGTTATTTTAGGCATGAGTTTCTTAGAGCTTTTGATGCACTCTAATGCAATAAGGATTTCTTTATGGGTTCTGCAGAATATCTTTTCTCCGCGATTACACAAGTCACTGCCAAGCTAATAGCTTTTCATTCATTAACAAAACACACAGAGAAGGCATCGTGAATGCATAAAACATTTCAATATTTCTAATAGTTTTTGAACTTTAGGCAATCCTTGAGCACTGAAATATAAAATGTTTGGTTAGCAAATGATTTAACTGAAAAGATTGTTGCAGTGCTCAGAGAGACAAATCAAGGAATTATTTTACAGTTAGAAAAGTCTTAGCATAAATGGGAAAATCTGTAAAGTTTCCCGATGTCCTCATTTTAAACCATATAATTTATGTTCATTGTGTGAAGCAGTATTAATCTACTGCTCCCCATACAAGATTGTTACCAGATTGTAGGAAAGAAGACAAGAAATTTAAGTTTTAGCAGGGAATAGTCCAACATGCTAAAAGTGAGTAGTTTTTAGATAAGTGCTGGTTGTGTAGTTCCTTCTAAATGTATTTTTAGCAATAGAATTGCTAGTATTTGCCACTGACTTCAGTTTTTTTTTACAATATTATAATTTTTGAGGGGAGGAATATGGTGTTGTGATTTGTGCTGATCTTTCTGATAATGACCACCTGCATAAATAATCTCTCTAGTAAACCTTTTACAATCTCTACATTAATCAGAATGAGAGAATCTGAGCATAATTAAGAATGCTGGAACTATCATTTTGCCAGATGAGTAGGCAGAATTTGTAGTCTATAGTACCTCTATCATTTAGAGTAGCTCATCCCAGTAGCCAGAATTTCAGCATTTTTGAAGAGTATCTTCAATTATAAGCAGAACATTGATAGATGATCCCTGCCTATTACCAAATTCAAACTACAGAGAAAAACAGGATCCCTCTTATAATCACTATCATAGCTATGGGAGACAAACAGAATCGAGGGATACTTGTTAAAGTATTTATGGTTGGTCACATAATTAGCCAGATGTTTAGACTGGATTAGGCACCCCTCAAATCCTTCCCCAGATCCTGGGACAGGCAAATTTTGTTGTTTGATGGAGTTAAAATTATTGTCACAGCATGGAAAGCTGACTTTTGCAACTGAACGTTGGTATTTGGCCAATGCTGATGGTGTTTTTATTATCTGCAATGCAATCAATCAAATTTCATATTTATTAGGATTAATTCCTAATTATGCCTTGGAAGTTCTTTTGTCTTATAGTTTGCCATGCTGCATCTACAGTTGGTTGCTCTATGCTTCAGGTAGTTTTTCCTTGACCTCCTATTAGGAAACGCAGTCTCAGCTTGACAATTATTCAAAATATCCTATTCTGAATATCCTAATATTCTTGATAGATAAATATGTAGGTTTATAGATATAAACATAGATATATTTCTTAGGTTAAGCACTTCTGGAAACCCTCTGATACTGTATATGAGCAAAAAAATTTATCTACAGATGTTCTTTATGTAATCAGACAAAAAGCTAAGATGAAAAAAATGCTCTGAATTATTCTTTATCTCTGTATAGTCTTCAAAAGATTTCTTGCACACTTTAAAACAGATGCACTTCCTGATTGACCTTTACAAGGAACCAAACTGGGAAACCCATAAAATATTTACATCCCTTCTGCTTCATAAGCTTATTATGTATCATAAACATTGTTCATATTTAACTTTCCTTTTGGCTAGCTCTACAAAATATCATTTTCTCTACACTAAATGGCCTGCTTAAAAAAAATACAAAAAAGGAATATATTTAAATGTGCAGAGCTAAGGATATTTTACCTTAAGACTGTTAAATTTAACCATATCAAGTTGGCTGTAGATTTTTTACTTCCTTACTAAATCTTCATTAATGTTTTACATTTGTGATCTCATATATATAACTAGAAATTAATAATGGTGAAGTAGTTAGGAGAAAAGAGGAACGGAACCAAAATTAATTGTAAATATTTGTAAAGTATTTATGCCACTGCTGATATCAAGAATTATTTGTTAAGGTGACTATATAAAATTCTTAAGTAAATGTGTAAGACTTAGGAATGAATACAGAATTCTTAAATAGGATTTACAAAACCACTCCTATCTAAAAAATCCAAGTCTAGTTAAATTGACTTGCCCTTAAGAGGGATCAAAATAGCATAAAATAGAGTAAGATTAACTGCGGACAGTTTCCCATCAGATGGCTAAGATCTATTTGCCTACTGCAAAATTCTACCTATTTTCCCCTAAGTAGGAAGCTTTAATCAATTGTGGCTCCTTTAGTAGTGTTTAATATTTTTTCAATTTATTTTTTTCATTTTCTATTATCTTAGACATACAATACTTCTGTTACATAAAATGCAAAATGATCTTATAGATCTATTTGATGCTTAATGGAAATTAGATTAAACAGCAATTCAGAGATTTATAATCACTAACTTTAAAAACTATTCAAGAAAAACATTCTAATTTCCTCTCATACTTCCACACTGAAATTCTCACAGTTCCAAGTGCTTTCTGCTTTTTCATCAGTCCAATCTTCTTGGTTATTGGCTCTGCTGCAGTCCTAACTCTCAGTTCAACTTTATGTTCCAAGCTTTTAAACTGTTCCTTCCTGTTAGCAGAACATCATCCTGTAGTAAATGTGCTGTTTTCTGTTTAATAATACTGTACATCAATTATTGTTGAGAAAAAAATTAGTTCCGAACTTTAAATAAAAGAAATTAGGCAAGCTTACCGTTACGCCAAAGAAGCTGGTCTGATTCATTGCATCCAAGAAAATCTTTCCAAGTTCTTTGTTGGTATAGTTAAAGTCTTCAATTTTTTGGTTTCTGTTGGTGGCATTAAGAATCTTCATTGCCTGTTGCAGTGTTTTGGCAATTACCCATATTCCATCATAAGCAAAGCCATGGAATTTACTTGGCTCAACATTTCCACGTCTTTGATCATATTCCTTTTCATACTGCTGTGGTGTCTGTAGAAAAAAATGTAAAAAGTGATACTGATAATCAGTATTATTAATACAGTACTAATAATAATCTTAATTATTAATAGTTAACTGTTCACTTTTGTGCAGGGAATTGCTCACCACAAAAATTGAAGTGCCTTATAGGAATACAGAGAGCGTACCTCCAGAGTTGACAGGCTTCTCACTTTACACTTGTACAAAACAGTCCATCTCAGATTACTGCACTTAAGCATGCCAGCACAGATAATAGACAGCTATCTATCAGAAAACTGAACAACCTTTTATATCTAATTTTATATATTTTATTTTTCCCACATGGCTTTCAATATCATCTCTCCAATTTATGGAAATATAATGTCAGCCCTATCCTACTTGAAGAATTATGCCCAATTCTCATTTTTACATTTATATAGATACAGTGTATTAATTTTAGGACTGGGTTACAATGTATTATGGCAAGAAATTAATGTGATAGAAGTACAATATTTTTGATGGATTATTTCAAATGCCCCAAACAGAAGACAATAAACGTACTTACCCGTCCAGAAATGGTTTTTATTTGTTTCGAACTGAGAGGTTCAAAATCCACTCCAATGTAACCTTCCATTGCACCCAGAAGGTTTATACCAAGACAGTGTGATGAATTCAGCTTTGGGATAGCCTTTTCCCACCAAAAGCTCTGATACCACCCAGGAATTATCCATTGATACTTAGGGCCGAACATTTTTTCATTAAATGCCTACAATAAAAATGGGAATGAAGAGAAACAATTTCATTAGTGGAATGTATAAGACATATGACAATATTCTACATGTTTTGTGTGTATTTAGCTTTAAAAGTTATGTAATTATAAAATAGTGTCAAGTTAATTTGCATCAAACATATAGCTTCAACTTATTATCCTTGTTGCTGCATATTTGATGTAGCCTTCCTAACTGGTAAGTCCTAATTCAAAATTAAAATCAAAATTTCATTTAAAAAAAAAATCAAAAAATCGAAAATCATTTAAAATCAGCTTGTTTTCTTAGATTCTAAGAAAAAAGAGTTATCCAGTTGTTTGATTTATCCAGACATGGGGCTTAATCTATGGACACTTGGAATATATTTCTACTGAGAATGTCATTATAAGATTTATAAAAAAAGAAGAGTAAAAGATAATTTCATTTGTAACTAAATGGAAAGACTCATGATAAACTTTTTAACAGTTATTCAACACTTCGTTATAAATGACTGAATAATGTATTGATTTTTTCCTTGCCTTTAAATCTGCTATGCCAGATTTAGATACTTTATATACAGTAATTATTCAAATGCATGTTTATTTAATTTTTCTTCCAATTTTCAGATAGTGTTTGGCCTTTACCAAAATCTACACACAGGAGCCTGGTGGCACAGTGATTAGAATGCAATATTACAGGCTCACTCTTCCCACAGCCAGGATTTCAATCCTGACAGGGTTAAAGTTGACTCAGTCATCTATCTTTCCAGGGTCATTAAAATGTGGACTCATATTGGGGCAATATGCTGGCGTTTGTAAACTGCTCACAGAGTGCTGTAAAGCACTATGGATCAGAATGTAAGTCTAAATGCTAATGCCTATATCAGATCCACCTTAACATTGGATTTCCCAACAAAAGCAGCATTGTACTTGTATATATTCAGTTAATGCAGCCTTCACAATTCTAACTCTAACCATTTTCTATCTGCACTCAGATCAAGCCAGTGGTGGGATTCAGCTGGTTCGGACCAGTTTGGACAAACTTGTAGTTACGATTTTACGCAATTCGGAGAACCGGCAAATCCCACCACTGGCTGGTCCTTCCCTGCCCTACCCAGTCACTTCTCATCTCATCCGCTCACCCAGTATAGCTGCTACAGCTCTCTGTCTGGCTCCTTGGCTTGCCTTGACCACACGAACTCTGAGGGCCAGCCAGCTTGCCTACCTTCAGTTGCATCCCATGCAGCACTCTCCACGTGGCCCAGCTGAGCTGCTCTGATATTCCTGGCATCCTGGGTGAGCCTGCAAGCAGCAAGGCCCAAATTCCAGCCTAGCTGTCTCCCACGTGGCGCAGCAAGCTTGCTTGCTTTTGCCTAATTTTTTGTAAGTTGCTTTTTTTTTTAAATAAGCATTAAAAATTCAACATCTACATGGTGTGCTGTTTGGGTATAGATAATTTTGTGAAATAATGATAATGACAATAATATTTATAATATTAAGAATGAACACAATCTAATAATATTTGCTTATCCATTTTAGTGAACTTTCCTTCTATAATTGGTCTTTTCTTTTACACTTTTAGATTTCTAACATCTGTTTCTGTTAGCCATTGATAAAACAAACCCCACATTAAAAAGTATTCTTCCTTCTCCTTAATTTTAAGTATTAATTTTCTGCATTTCTATTTCTGCACATCCTAATATTTTTAAATTACATTTTCATCTATAGGGATCTCTTCAAACGTATTTCTAGCCTCTGTTAACACATGTAAAATTAAATATGTATTCCCTTTATTTTATTTATTTGGTAAAATGCCCAACAAAAATATTTCTGGTTTTAAATCTATATGTTGCTTTACCATTTTTCCTACCCATCACACTATTAACTCTTGACTTGAGTACAAGCTGAGCCCAACCCCGAACCTAATTCATATATTCCTGTTTTTAAAACTGAGGAATAAATTTCAGAAAAAGAATTCAGTATTGCTCTATGAATGTATCTATGAATTACATTCTTCTTGATTTAATTTCCTAGATGATTTTGTACTATATCTCTTTTGTTTGTCCCCATTGTGTTGGGGGCAAATTCCCCAGTCTTTTAAAAATTTACCACACTAGTGAGAACTTTCTTGTTGCAAAGCAAGTGCTAAAGCATGCATTCATGAAGATAAAATAATGTGAATCCTAGCAAAACAAGCAGCTGCTGAAATAAAATGAACAATGCTGTAAAAAGCTTCAGTACATTTTTAAGATGAAAAATCTGAAAAGCTTAGGTGACTAAACATGGCTTCCCCTGGCTTCTCTCTGCCATAGAGAGAGCATTCCATTAGGGACTATTCTTGAGATAGTTGAATTGGAAAAACAAAATGCAGAGACAATCTGTTCTTCAGTTATGGAAAGTTGTTTTAGATGATTTGATAAAGGAAACAAATCAAGTAAATCATTTAAAAATGTTGATGAGATATATATACTATTTTTCATCAATCCAATAACAACCAAATTGAATTTATCAAATATCTGAACAACTTGAAATTGAAATTACAAAGATTGGTAGAGTTTTGGGACCAAGATGGGCTGCCTGTAGTTTAAGGTCAACCCTAGCTGTGTGGTGTGCTTATCCAGTGCTACATTACTATTTTCATTCAAATGAAAAATACTTAGGTATGGCTGCCTGTCTTGAAAATATATATTTTATGACTGATTTGGCATTGATGATCAATATTCTAAATGAATTTTCTCTTCTGTCAAATGCACTGCAAACAAGAAATGTAGATATCATAAAGGCTGAAAAGCTTGTGATAAGATCAACTAAAGCATTTGAAATGCTTAGAAATGAAAAGGGTGCATACGAAAAAAATTGATGGATTAATTATTTCAGAAGCCTAAAAAATATAAAATTTATAGAAAATCATTGATTTGTTGTGCTTCCTTGGGAAAGACTTTTAGAAAGCATCATAACAAATTTGAATAAAAGACTAATGGATTGTGAACATTTAAAAACAGGTAGCCAATTTCAAGACACAAATAAATTAAAGTTTCTCAATTTTTTTGGAGCCAGTTTACTGGAATATTGAAGAAGTAGTAGTTCCATAGAAGGAAGTTAAACAACATTTGCTTGAATTTAGTGACATTTTTAAAGTACCAAATTAATAAGTAACGATTATCGAGCTTCCTAACAGACAGGAAACAGCAGGTGAAGCTAGGCAAAAATCACATCTGATACCTGTACAATCAGCACAGGGCCCCCCAAGGCTGTGTGCTTTCTCCACTCTTCTCCCTATATACCAATGAAAGCACCTCAAATGATCCATCTGTTAAAATACTGAAGTTTGCTGATGACAAAACAGTGATTGGTCTCATTTGAGACAATGACAAATCTGCATATAGACAGGAGGTTATACAACTTTCCTCATGGTGTAACCGGAACAATCTGGAACTGAACACACTCAGTAGAAATGGTGGTAGACTTTAAAATAAACCCTCCGCCGAACTCACCCGTCCTAAATACTCTAATCAACCACCATATCAACAGTAAGAACTTCAAATTTCTAGATTCTACTATACACTGACCTAAAATCACACGTTCTGTTAACGAGAAGGTACGCAAACCCGTGTTCCAACCAAACAGCTGTTTATTAAGACAATCATGACTTGTAACAGAACATTTGCTGAAGCGTGCAGCCCTTTTATAGCGGCTGCTCGGTGGCTTGCGCATGAAAGTTCTTTAAATTTCCCTGCGGTCAGGGGGGCCCAATTGCAATGGTACTTATTATCCAATCCTATTGCAGCTGCCTCACAGCCAAATCGATGTTAGTACTTTGGAGTATTTTTAATGTTCTATACACAACACCCCTCCCCTCATTGGTTTCATTCAATGTGCGTAATGTAGTCACGCAGGAATACGTGGGGCTTTTTGTGGGTCCTACTGACCTGCGCAGCTCGTCTCAGGGGGTCTTCCATCGGTTTTGGTCAGGATCGCCTTTTCTCCGCATCTTCTACCATGGAACTCCATGGAGGGTGAGTCCAGCATCTGCCGCTCCCACCTGGGTCTCTCGGCTGGTTGAGTTGGCTCTACCGCTCCCTCCTGGTCTATCTGGGTTGGCTCGAGCGGCCTGGCTGTCTCCTTCCTGGAAGGGCCTCGCCTCGCTTCCCTGCTACGGTTCTCTCTCCGGGGTGGATGGTTTATCAGGTTTGGTGTTGTGTCTTTGTCCTTTATGGAGTTCATCCTCCCTTTTTTTAATTATTTTGGTGTTCCCCTCCCTCTTCGGTTTGTTTTTGATGTTTTTGGGGTGTATTGCGCATGTGCTTCGGACTACGGTAGATTATAATTGCCGTTCCAAGGTCCGAGGAGAGCACGGAGGTAAAACTTGAGTGTCATAGGATGTGTATTTAGTCTGCTTCCATCGTTGAGGACCCACATTGGGCCGATCTTTAGTTGCATTTTAAATAATAAGTTTTTCTCTTTTTACACTTTGTCGGGAGCCTGTTAGACATATTTTGGGTGAGTAAAGGTAAGCGGTTGGGTCTCTGAAAAGATCCCATAAGGTTCCACTGGTAGAGTTTGGGCTCTATGACAAGTTCCGACCAAATGGTTAAAACATGGGAGTGACTATGTTTACCTTTTTGAGGAAGTCAAAGGTGGTTTTTTTTTTCTTTTCAGAGTGTAGTTTGCGTGAATCCCTGTTCTTCAAGTAGCGTAATTAGAAAAAGTGCAAATTTTCTACGCAATGTGCCACGTTGCTGGGGCTCTTTTCTTAAGTGGTGTGCCTGCTGGGGTGAAAATGGGGTAAAATGAATTGTAACAAGTTGTTTAGGTCTAACTCCTGGATGCTCCCAGTCGTCAGTTTCTGCTATAGAGAACGCTATACTATGAGGTCAATACCGATAACCATGCGTTCAGTGTTGACAGCACTTATATACCATCTTTTGAAACCGGATAAGTTGGCGCTGGTTGGGCATGCTTGAGCTTCCCTGGGTCAGCAAAGGTATTGTTTGAAAGCTAAGTGCCTCTGTTCAAAATGGCGGTCCAATTAGGATCAGATAACTAGAATGAGGCTGCAACAATATGGCGCACGTCACCTAGATCAGTTGCAAAAGTTTTAGGTTTTCAAATTGTTTATAAACTTCTTCGGAGTTATGGGAAACCCATCATCCCAAGAATTTAGACCTCTTCTAGCCAGTGTGTTGAAATGTACAGGCGGCCACACTAATTATCCAAAGATATTTGATTCCCTCTTCGTGGCCCGAGCAGAAATCAATCGAAACTGATTCCCTTCGACCTCCTATCGATATCTTCGTCATTGCCCTTTAGGATCCTCGGAGATGTTTCCCACATTTCACCCACGTCGAACCTTTGGTGCTTATAGAGGTTAGTCCCTTGATTCTGGCAGTTCCCATTGGCCATGTTCCACCCACGATTTGAGCGAGCAATATGTCTTTGTCAGTCCTGGCTACCAGAACGTTAACTTCGGGCAGGGCTTCATGTGTGTATCTGTGACTCTGGATGGTCCCCGTCATTGACTCATACATGGACAATACTTCTAGTCCGTTAGCCCATCTAGTTTGGAATGACCAACCGAAAGGTCACGCACCTGTTCCCTTTATGCTAGTAAGCTATGTCTATTTCAGACCCTTTTCGAAGGTAGTATCATAGCAGTTCTGCCGGTTGCGTATAAAGGGAATATATACAAGTCGAGTCGCGTCATAATACACTCTATATCGCGGGGCCCGACACCTGTTACATCATTATTACCAATGCGATCGAATGTACGCTTGTCAGAGCTAGGGGGGTTGCTGCATCACAAGTATGCTTCTCAGGCGGTGTCTCGGCCTGCTGACGTAAGATGGGCGAGAGATGTTGGGCCATAGATGTGCCGGCAGGATCGATGAAGATGATTGGGGGGCAATGGTGGTGAGCTGGGTTTGCCTTTCCTGTATGCAGGGACAGGCTAGTCGAGGGGAATCCGGCTTTCTGAGTAAGACATACTGCACGGATGGTGTGTTTGTCCTTGGCATATTGTGGATGAGTGGTGTAGATTGACTTGTAGAGTTGGTCAGTAGAGACATACGATGTTACCTTAATTTACATCTCGGTATCTAGTGCTCTCTTTCCAGCTGATAGGGTAAGTATTTGTGTGTTGTTTGCTTGTTCATGTGCAGCGAAAATTTCCTAGCAGGCATTTTGATAGGTCCGTGATCAATCAAAAAGATCTTTTACCATCAAGAATTAGGTAATTTAATCTTTCGTTTGGATCTCTGTTACGTCCTGCTTCATTTGATGGTCGAGTGGCTTGTTTCGATCATAGTTGCCTGTATCGTCTATCTTTTTCATGACTTGTTGACACGGCGGTCTGCGTGCATCTAGAAAGGCGATTTGATGCTTGCTGATCTGGTTAGCTTTGTGGTCAAGTATTGGGCCTGATTCTCAATAGGTGAATCATCTATAACATTTGGTTGACCTGCGTGTTGTAGAACCGAGGGGCTAGGGTTGCTGTGTATAAGGTATATTTAAAAAATACGGTTTGTGACATTTTAATAAGTTCCTCAGTGTTTTTGGAATGCCTCTTATTTTATATGGTGGCTTCCTATTTACCCAGACAGTTATTTTTTCTGCGTCTCTCTATATTGTACAATTATAATCTGTGCCCCCTGTCATCCGATAGCATTTGATGTTCTTTGGAGGCATGGCATAACATGTATGAAGTTAATGAGTACCTTATAGAAAAGTCCCACTTCGTTATTTCATGTTGATACTTGTTCTTTGATTTGGTTTTTTTTGTCTGGGTGCGTCTTTAATTCGTGCTTTTTAAATAATTTTTTGCAAGGGGGGTGTACCCTTCTCCATCCTATCTAAGCGTCGCCTTATATATCATCTCGGATCGTGAAAAATATTTGGTGGCAGTTAGAACTCATTCCTCTTTTGATCTTTAAGATATTTTCACTTGTCTTCCCTGAATTCCTTTTGCAAGACTCTCTTCAGTTCTATCTTCTAATCTGGTGTTTGTTTTTTGCTGACTACATATCGCACAAAAATTGCATCAATAAATATGAAGGACTGTTCCCTTTTAGTCCTATTGTAGAATATGCTACCAATTATAGGCTTTGTGAGTAACATTCTCATCTTTTTGGGCAAATTGCTAACTTCTAAAATTTGAATAGTGTCGCATTTTTAGAATTGCCTCCTCCTCTGTTGGTGACTAATAGTCCTGTGCTCTGCAGTTTCGGGTGACAATTCCTGGTCTGTCTAATCCATTGTAGCACAAGCTGTATGCGTATGGCCTTTGTGGTGCGACTAGTTCGCATAAAATAAATAAGATTTTACTATCCACCCCAATAGTGAAAGCAAACAGACTGTATTGTGAACACGGGAACGAGGGTAGTGCTGTGACGAGGTAGAGTGCATAGGTTTGACGGGTCCCTATATAATCACCACAGGATGTGTACTGACCCTATTGCCTGGAAGCTTCTGTACTATGACGTTCATGACTGGAAATGTTTTTCTCTCCAATTCTGGATATTGAACTACCGTAATATTCTTTTGCGCTCACACTCTCCCAGTAGTTGCATGAGTTATTAGGTGTAAGCTTCTCATTCTATTTTCCGAGGGTCATTTTATAGACAAGGAATGTGTCTGTGGCTTATGACGCCTGGATCGCTATATGCTATATCTGTTGAGGATCTATCCTAGAATGTTTATATAAATTGTGGGGGCCCTCTTTGCGTACTATTGCTGCCCTAGGCCCCGTCGAATATGTCCCGGAACTCTTTCAAAGCAGAGGTGCTCTCCCTCCCAATCGTTGTTCTCAGGAATAGGCTTTTGTTAGGATGCCTTCTGTCAACTGATCTCTGACATGCCAATTGCATGTAACCATTACGCATATCTCCTCATCAGGCAATGGTGCGTATACTAACAGTCACATGATTGTCGGAGGAAGGTAACTATTGCCAATTTAATTCTCGTGTTGGTTTTGAATTCCAATTAGTTGATATTATTATTGAGTCACAAAAACCTATATCCAGATTCATATCTTCCCATGTGTAAGATTTGAAATTATTTTCTTATGGCCTTTGCTCTGTCCTCCGTCTCTTTGCGCTTCCACTCGTCTGGTATTTCAGACTTTTGTGTTCCCACAGATACTCATTTGTTGTGACGAGGTAGTGTATCTCTGACTTCAGTAGTTTCTACTTTGTCTCAATTCTAGACAGGCCTTCTCCACTTTTTTTTCGCTTTTTGTTGCGTATTTATTGTACTAAGGTTACATTTTTTAATATTTGCTCGTTATGCTGCCCTTGTGGCTATTTTCTAAATTATTGTAGGTGTGTTACTTACATACAGACTCCGTTTAACAGAACTTTTTTCTAGAGAAGACATTCAGAGGCAAAGGTCGATCAAAAGTCCATGTGTTGACTCCCAATCTCCTTTCGGCTGGATTGAACGGTGCGGGCGGCTACCAATAAGTTTATCTAGGGCGAGGGGGCCATTTTGGGTTGCTCGGGCAAGTTATCTTGAGAGTTGCCCATGCATAAGATCATAGCCTATCCAAACCCTCTTGCCTATGCAGTAATGATGCAAACTTGTTTTTTACGTCGCCCAGGTGGCTGTCTGCGGCACACATACAGATACATTGATAAGCAGCCTTTATTTATCTAAAAAATATGAAAACTCCGATAACACAAGTAAAGTATACAGCGAAACATGTAGAGAATAAAGGAAGCATTGGTTGTTGAGGATTCCCGTTTTATATATTTAGTGGCGTAATCTGCTTCGGTGGCTTTGCAGCACAATCGACCATTCTTTAAGCTTTCCCCATCTGAAGAGAGGTACGCTTCCTACATTGGACGAAATTGAGACCTAACTTAAGAGTGCAATATCACCAATAATTCCAAATTAGGGTGCCTTGCTCGAGGCCAGAAACCAGTTTTTTTAGGTATTATTTTATTTGGTGAAGTTCTATATCCAGGGCTATGATTACTTGACTCGGATAATCCTATCATGGCATCCAACACTATATCATACGATAGTCAATATATAAATTTCTAGTTAATTTCAA
>BHFT01076314.1:0-10924 GCA_004320025.1 Laticauda laticaudata | reverse complement strand
ACGGAGCCATTCCCTCCCCCCCCCCACTGGTCCCACAAAACTGGTGAATGGTGCATTAAAAGTGTTCCCCTGAAAGGGGATCGAAATATTAAGGGTGGCACACAAATCTGTTTGATTACGTTCCCTGTTTTGAAATGAAAATTTTGGCTCATCTACTATGAGGATCAGAAATCACACATTATAGGTCCATGATGGAGAACCTATGGTACGCATGCCAGAGGAGGCACACAAAACCCTCCCAATGGGCATGCACACCATCACCAGCTGCTCTTCTGGTTTCTGGCGCACACCTGCGCTCCAGACAGCTGGTCTTCATGGGCACTGGAGTGCTGGAAAATGGTCCCCCAAAAATGGTCTGAAAATGGCCCCAAAACAGGCTGTTTTCCAGATTGTTTACAGGGCATTTTTGGGCCATTTCAGGCTGTTTTTTCTGCCAAAAACAGCCTGAAAATGGCCCCAAAATCGCCCCCCCAAATGGCCAAAATCCGGCCATTTTCAGGCCAAAAACAGCCTGAAAACAGGTCCACAAAACAGACAAAATACAGGCATGCATGCACCAACCAGTTGATTTTCGGTTTTCCGGTGCTCTGTCATGCGCACATGCACACACATGCATGCGTGTTCCAGTTTGGGCACTTGGTGGCAAAAAGGTTCGCCATCCCTGATATAGGTAGTTCTCCCAACTTACAACCATTCGTTTAATGCTCTCTGGCCATCATTCCTGAGGGCAGCTACAGGTAGTCCTCAACTTACAACAGTTTGTTTAATGACCATTCGAAGTGACGACGACACTGAAAAAAGGGACATATGATCCATTTTCACACTTGCCGCATGATCAAAATTGAGCTGCTTGGCCACTGACTCATATTTATGATGTTCGTAGTGCCCCGGGGGTCATGTGATCCCCTTTGGCAACCTTCTGACGATCCAGATTCACTCAACAACCTTGACACTAACTTAACGACAGTCAGGGATGGGCTGCTAGCGATTTGCTCTGGTTTGGGCGAACTGGTACCGAACCGGTAGCTAATTTTAAGGCTGGTTCAGTGAACTGGCAAATCCCACCCCGGCTGCCCACCCCCACCCCACCCCCCCAGGAGTCCCCATGTCACCCATTTTGGATCCCAGGTAAGTACAGGGCCTGCATGGAGGCTTGGGGAGGGCGAAAAATGGGCCTCCCTGAGCTCTAAAGGGCCAGAAATGGGCCCGTTTCCAGCCTCCGAAGCCTGGGGAGGCCATTTTCACCCTCCTGGGGGCTCGAGGAAAGCCTCCGGAGTCCAGGGAGGGTGAAAATGCCCCCCCCCCATACCGGCCGTGGTGCAGGATGGTGACTAGGCCACGCCCACCAGAGCCATGTCCACCCAGCAACTGGACAGAGAACCCCTTGCTAAAATTTTGGAAGCCCACCCCTGACGGCAGTGATTCGCATAACCATGGCAGCCAGAAAGGTCATAAGATAGGGCCAGAAGGGCTGGGCTCCATTGCGGTCATTAAGTTGAAGACTGTCCATATCTGCCTTTTTGTAGATTTTCGCTCCCTCAACCACGCTTTATTAGGGGAAAAGGAAAAAAAAAAAATCACAACCACACAAGTGTTTTTGTCCTGATCTCCCAGACAAACTTTGGAAGGCAAAGCTGCGGCGCAAAGCCGAAACGCAGCAGAGGTCTCCTCGTTCACCATCAAGATGGTCACGATCGTATTGTCGACATTGCAAATGCCCCGCTGTGCTCCCAACTTCACACTGGCATGTGTCAGTTTGTTGAGGATGGCCTTTGGCACTCTGCCCACGGGCTGAAATCCAAAGCTTTTTTTTTTTTTTAATTCACAACATTTTTGGGAAAGAAAAACAATTAAGGAGATATTTGAAAAGCAATGTGTTTTTATGTTAGATATGAATGTGTGAAGCAGTGTTTCTCAGACTCTGTAACTTTTAAGAAGTGTGGACTTTGACTCCAAGCATGCTGGCTGGGGAATTCTGGGAGTTGAAGTCCATATATGGTGGCTGGGGAATTCTGGGAATTGAAGTCCAACCGGAACAATTAGAACAATTAACTAGTGGAACAACTTGTCTCCAGAAGTTGTGAGTGCTCCAACACTGGAAGTTTTTAAGAAGAGATTGGATAACCATTTGTCTGAAATGATATAGAGTTTTCTGCCAGGGATCTCTAAAGTCTCTTTCAACTCTGTTATTCTGTTATTCATCTTAAAGCATGCTGGCTGGGGAATTCTGGGAGTTAAACTCCACCCATCTCAAAGCACACCGGCTGGGCAATTCTGGGAGTTGAAGTCCCTCCATCTCAAGGCATGCCAGCTGGGGAATTCTGGGTGTTGAAATCTAGCCATCATAAACCATAATGGCTGGGGAATTCTGGGAGTCGAAGTCCACCCCTCTTAAAGTGGTCAAGTTTGGAAAACACTGGCCAGGGCACAGAATCAAATTACAGTGAGATTGAATCTAGATGAAAGTTACAAGGGGGAAAAAATCCTTTGATTTTTGACAGTGAAGGCTGGACAGTCATCTTACAGAGACGGTGCTTCAGTGCAGCTTTTCTCTCAGATCAGATGGATGCCCTCCAGGTTCCTTGCAACTTGAAGCATTTCCACAGGAGGTCCTGTTGACTGCCAAGCCGAAAGAACTGATGGTCGGAAGTGGACATTTGGAGAAGCACGATGGACCTTTAAGTGTGACGTTTATGTGCCTCTGAGTGCCAGCCACGCTGGGAAGCAAGACCAAGAAGGTCCCACTTGGCCAAAGGAGATCTTTGAAAAGATTGGTGAAAGACTTCCAGAGTTAGGAGGCCCAAGCAGGGATGGGATTCAGCCAGTTTAGACCAGTTCGAGCAAACCGGATGTTAAATTTACATCTGGTTCGGAGAGCTGGTAGTTCAGTGGTGGCTAACCATTTTGGGCCCCTGGGCCAAAAATTGTGCGTGCAAGTGTGCCAGCACCCAAAAGGTAATGCGCGCACCCCCATGCTCCCAATGCATCAGTGCATAATCCCCACCCACCCATCCCCGCCACACCCTTACCTGCACTTCACCTCACAGCTGATTTTCAGCCAGCTTGAGGCCTTTTTCAGCATCCCAGAGGCTTGAGAAAGGCTTTTGCAGGCTTAAAACTAACCTCGTTTTGTCACTTCTGGTATTTTCGGAAAAACAGGAAGTGACAAAACAGGGCTAGTTTTGAGCCTGCAAAGCCTGCAGAAGCCTTCCTCAAGCCTTTGGGAGGCTGAAAAAAGGCCTCAAACAGGCCAAACATCAGC
This sequence comes from Laticauda laticaudata, assembly GCA_004320025.1. Classification (NCBI taxonomy): domain Eukaryota; kingdom Metazoa; phylum Chordata; class Lepidosauria; order Squamata; family Elapidae; genus Laticauda; species Laticauda laticaudata. The sequence goes on along the minus strand of BHFT01076314.1, from coordinate 7,662 downwards.
TGTGAGGCGCATTCATGCCCAGTGAGGTAAGTTTGACCGTAGCTCGTGTGCCTGCACAAATGGCTCTGTGTGCCACCTGTGGCACGCATGCCGTAAGTTCGCCATTACGGTGGTCGTTGAACCGACCAGCTGGCCCCGCCCACCCCTCCCCTCCCAAGAGTCTCCACGTAGCTCATTTTGGATGCAGGTAAGTGCAGGGTTGGTGTGGAGGCTCTGGAAGGGCGGAAAGCAGGCCTTCTGGATGTCCGGAAACTGGCCTGTTTCTGGCTTCCAGAGGGCCTTTGGAGCCTGGGGGAGGCTGTTTTTGCCCTCCCAGAGGCCCGAGGGAAGCCTCCAGACCCTGGGAATTGCGAAAAATAGCCCTCCCGGAAGTTCCTGGAGGCGACGCCCACCATGGCCACCCCCACCCTGCACCCTGGTCGTGAACCGGTTGCTGGGAATTTTGAATCCCACCTCTGGGCCCAACCATTTTAAATCTTTGGTTTAGTTGTTTCCACAGATGCCTCTTCTATTCCCGAAGAAGACCAGATGCAGAAGTGCAGAGAAAAGCAACAAAAGGTGATTTGGGGACAACATACAAACAACGGTTCCTGGAATTGAGTATGTCTAGTTTAATGAAGAAACGAAGGACTGGGGGTGACATGATAGCGGTCTTCCAGTTTTTGAGGGGTGGCCATCAAGAAGAAGAGGGAGTCAAGCTATTCTCCAAAGCACCAGAAGGAAAGATAAGAAGCAACAGATGGAAACTAATCCAAGAGAAATCCAACCTAGAACTAAGGAGGAATTTCCAAAATGTGAGATCAACCAGCGGAACTGCTTGCCACCAGAAGTTGTGGGTGCTCCAACACTGGAAGTTTTAAAGAAGAGACTGGACAACCATTTGTGCTATTTGGTATAGGCTTTCCTTCCTGAGTCGAGGGTTGGACTAGAACTCCAAGGTCCCTTCTCACTTTGTTATGCTGTCATTAGCAAAGACAACACAAGGGTCTGGAAGCAGCTTGCTGTGTAACCCACCTCTTCAGCCCTTTCAGGGTGAAGAGGTAACCCAAGTGGGAGGCAAACACCCTCATTATTTAAGATCTCCAGGGGTTTGGTCACAGGGAGTTGGACTAGACTTCCAAAGTTCCCTTCCAACTCTGTCATTCTGTTCTGTTCAGAAGCAAATCTGGAGGTCATCTCCAAGTGTGATCTCTATCAGAGCTGGCCCTGGTTGCCTTCCACCAAAAACCTTTATAAACCCAGGGGTGGGATTCTACCAGTTCACACCTATTCGCCACAACCGGTTGTTAATGTTCTAAGCAGTTCAGAGAACCGGTTGTTAAAGAAATTACTGGTCTAATCCTGTATGGAAGGTAGGAAGGAAACATTCTGGTGTTGCTTACAGAAACTGCCTCTCCATTAACCCTCATTACATTCTTGGCAGGACTGGAATTCCTGTCTCAGAAACGTTTCTGGAGTTTTTCCCCCCTCCTTTGCTGGTACTTTGTGTGGAGTGACCAGTCAAAGTTACAATGGCACTGACAAAAGTGACATGTCCACATGTTCACACTTATGACTGTTGTAGCATCCCCACAGTCATGAGAGGCCAGGTGAGGAGATGCGTGCCTCGATGTGAGTGATATTGNAGATGCGTGCCTCGATGTGAGTGATATTGAGTTGGCCACGCCCAGCCAATAACATGACCACCAAGCCACGCCCACCACCTCAGCCACAACCACAGAACTGGTTGTTAAAAATTTTGAATCTCACCTCTGTAACCCCCCCTTTTGTTCCTTGGAGACAGTGAAGAGAGGACAGTGGAAAAACCTTAAATTGAAACTATCCACAACTAAAAAAAACCAAGAACAACAGCATACCACAATCTCACTCTTAAAATAACCACTCCATTAGGTCCAAAGCAGATCCAGAGGTGTGGGGAAAACCCTAAGCCAAGGAGTCCAACAGTTGAGTCTTGGAAAGATAACACTTCTGTTTTTTCAGATGTTGCCTTCATCCAACATTTGATTCAGCCCTTCACAGATCCGTTGCAGGTGGGACTGGTAGGGCTCTGAAGAGCTGTAGAGGGCGGAGAGGAACTCGTAGTCCGCGAAGTGGTTAAAGACGTGGTTGATGCGAGAATGGGACTTGGCGGTCAAGTGAGTGTTGACGGCTTGGTGGAGCAGGTCACGGCATTCGTTGAGCATGTTGGACATGACCCGCCAGTCAAAAGTGAAGTCCACCTGGTAGAAGCTGACTGCCGTCATGGCCAAGCTGTGGACCTTTTTACGGAAGCGGTCCATCAGGACCAGCTCTTCAACGCTGAACTGCTTGTTGCGGTACAGGATGCCCAGCTTCACCACGATCTTGATCAAGTTCTTGATGACCTTCTGGGCTTCTTTGCGGTTGTGCGTGAATTCCTTGGTAACCCGGTAGAGCTCATCCAGGATCTCACTGCTGGTGTCGTCGATGAAGATGCTGGCCACATTCTTGGAGGCCATCTTGCTCAGCAGCTTTTTCTGAGCTTGGAGAGCCAAATTCTTAGTGCTGAAGGTGTCCATCTTCCCTGAGAGATATATGGAATAGGGGAGGGGGAGAGAGAAATACATCTGTCATCATCACGCATCCTCATATTATTGCATCATCATCATTATCATCATCATCATCATCACCTATGCAAGAAGGCTGGGACATCACCTGGTCAGCCTCCATCACGGTCCTAATGTCCAGGACTACGTACAGAGGTGGTCCTTGATGTACAAGGGTTCCTTTAGATAGGCTCAAGATCCAGAAGGATCTTGACAGGCTTGAATGTTGGGCACTATCCAACAAAATGAAATTCATTGGTGGAAAAAGATAAAGCCACACTTGGAATTCTGCACCACCACCATGTAAAAAAGAAGTTGAGACTCTGGAAAGAGTGCAGAGAAGAGCAGCAAAGAGTATTAGGGGCCTGGAGGCCCGAAACATATAAAGAATGGTTGCAGGAACTGGGCATGTCTAGTTTGATGAAGAGAAGGACTCCAACACTGGAAGTTTTTAGGAAGAGATTGGATAGCCATTTGTCTAAAATATATAGGATTTCCTGCCTGGGCAGGGATTTGGACTAGAAGAAAAATTCTAATTCTGTTATTCTGTTGTGTTCTGTTCTATTCTATTCTATTTCTATTCTATTCTGGCTTCAATCAATCAGAATAGAGCTGGGAGGGACCTTGGAGGTTCTCTAGTCCAGCCCTCTGTTCAAGCAGGAGACCCTCTACCATTTCAGACAAATGGCTGTCCAATTTCTTAAAAACCTCCAGTGATGGAGCACCCACAACTCCTGGTGGCAAGCAGTTCCACTGGTTAATTGTCCTCCCTCTCAGTACATTTCTCCTTTTTTTTCTAGGTTGCTGAGTTTCCATCCATTGTTTCTTGTCCTGCCTTCAGGGGCTTTGGAAAATAAGTTGACCCTCCTCTTCTTTGGGGCAGCCCCTCAAATACTGGAATACTACCATCATGTCCCCCCCAATCCTTCTTTTCTCTAGACTGGCCAAACCCAAATCCTGCAACTGTTCTTCGTATGTTTTAGTCTCCAGGCCTTTAATCGTCTTAGTTGCTTTTCTTGGCACTTTTCTCCCAAAGTCTCAACATCTGCTTTGTAACATGGTGACCAAAACTGGATGCAGTTATTCCAGGTGTGGCCTTACTAAGGCTTTACAAAGTGGTTCTAAGACTTCCTGTGATTTTGATTCTGCACCTCTCTTTATACGACCAAGAACTGTATTCGCATTTTTGGCTTCCACGGCACATATTCACATGCAGGGTATGCTGCCTGGGGAATTCTGGGAGTTGAAGTCCACGCATCAGAAACAGGCCATAGGTGAGAAACATGGCTCGAAATAAACTTACTAAATTAGGGAAGGATCCCATTTTGGAAGCTGCTTATATGAGGTGTCATTTTGTCCCAAAATGAGGATGCTAAGAAAAACAATTGCCTATTTTTTCCCTCTGGTCTCCTAGGAAGCTGCAAATAAAATGAGTGGAAATAAAAAAATGTAAGGTTAGACAATGAAAAATGGCAGAAACTCAGAGGGAAAGGTTTTTGGTATCAGTGAATTTTCGTCCCAGTCTTCTCTCTCTGCTCTGTTTTCCAGCATGTCCTCAGAGGGTTAAGTATACAAACATCCCCAAAAGTGGAAAGACACCGCAAACCACATTTTTATTCTTGCCAAGTGTCAAATTTGATTCAAAGGCAGAAAGAAAGGCAGGGAGGGAGGTGAAAGAGAGAGAAAGAAACAGAAACACACAGAGAGAGAGACACACACAGAGAGGAGATTGCAAATTCCTCTCTCTTTCTAAAGATTAACCACAACTTGTGTCCTGCCATCAGCTTATCTTGCTGCTTTTTCCCCCTCAAGAAAAGCATGCTTATAAAAATGACATTTTAAGACCAACGGATCTGCTGTTCCATTGACGAGAACAGGAACAACAACTTTAGAGCAATTAAGAATAATGAACAAAAAATGCACAGAAAGCCAGAATTGAGATATTGCCACAAAGAAACTGAAGAAACAGGGGATCGCCTGGTTAGCCCCTGTAAGAAGTTCGCAAAAAACAAAGGCGTAGCAAAGTAGCAACAATGGTGCATTGGAAGATCCTCAAGAAATAATATTTGCCTGCAGGCAAACCGGTGGGATCATAAAATAGAGAAAATAATAGAAAAAGAACAAGCTAAAATGCTCTGGAACTTTAGAATTCAAACAGACAGGCATTTGCCGCATAACACCTCAGACTTAGAGAGAGAGAGGGAGGGAGGGAAGGAGGGAGGAGAGATGATAAATAGATTGATAATAGATGATAGATTGATAGATGATAGATAAGCAGATGATAGAGAGAAAAAATAGATTAGATAGATGATAGATAGGATTATAGATAGATAGATAGATAGATAGATAGATAGATAGATAGATAGATAGATAGATAAGATAGATAGATAGATAGATAGATAGATAGATAGATAGGATTAGAGATAGATAGATAGGATTAGAGATAGGTAGGTAGGTAGGTAGGTAGGTAGATAGACAGATAGATGCCATGTTTTCCCAAAGAAATAAGACCCAGTTTTATTTTCATTGGACTCCAAAATAAGCCCTAGGGCTTATTTTTGGGGATGTCTTATTTTTTCCCTATGTATTGGAGGCCCACTTGTTCTGCTTGCTCACAGTGGGGTAGGAGGCCAGGGCTGTGGCCGCGCAGCAGGGGGTTAGAGCTGCCCCACGCACCCCGCATTAACTTACCTCAGGGTCTTCTCAGCCAGGCCACCCATGCTCCAATACTTGCCTCACCTGGTGGCGGTGGCTCCATCAGCCCCGTCCAGCAAGACCCTGCATGGCTGCCAAGCCACCTCTTCTGCTTGCTTGTGGCCACAACGGAGCAGGAGGCTGAACAATGCGACGCTGCCGCAGCCATGAGACAATCGTTAGGGCATGGATGGCCTGGCTGTGAGAGCCCTGAGGTAAGCCGGTGTGGCATTCATGGAGCAGATCCACTCCGCCTTCACCATACCTCATATTGATGGCACCATGAGGAACCAGATAGAATGGGCGGGCAGCTGGCTGCGCAAGTGCTTAAGTAGGGCTTATTTTTGGGGGGAGGGGAAGGACTTATAGCACCACACTTAAGACTTATATACCATCTTACAGTGCTTTATAGTCCTCTCTAAGCGGTTTTACAGAGTCAGCCTCTTGCCCCCCAACAATCTGGGTCCTCATTTTACCCACCTCAGAAGGAGGGAAGGCTGAGTCAACCTTGAGCCTGGTGGGATTCGAACTGCCAAATTACAGGCAGCCGATAGTCAGCAGGAGTAGCCTGCAGAACTGCACTCTTAAGCACTGCGCCACTGAGGCTCTATATTAGGCACATGCAAAAGAAAACCATGGAAGGACAGAAGGTGGAGCCCACCTTGAGCCGGTCAGGATCAAACCTGTTGGAAGTGGGCAGAATTAGCCTCCAATGCTGCATTCTGACCACCGCGCCACCAGGCCTTGGAGATCGCCTTGCAAGGAGAAGCCAGCCTATGGTTTTAACTCCAGAGGGATGCGCATTGTGGCCAGCCGGCGTTCCGTGAAATAAAAACCACCATCTGATGAGCTCACCCGGCTCATCAAGGATGCAAACCAGCGGAAGGTTCCTGAAACCGGCAATCAATTTGACTCAGTATGGACTCCGTTCGATAATTAGAGGCTTAAAGACAAGCAGACAAACCCAATTCCCAGCACTCGGATCTGAACCACCCGATAATTACAGCGGTTTGGTCAGACCTCAGTTTGGCTGGACTCAGAATTCAGCTGCGTTTCTACGCTGCTTTTTGCCAAAGCATCGACACAGCTCAGAATAGTAGAGTTGGAAGGGACCTTGGAGGTCTTCTAGTCCAACCGGGAGACCCTACGCCAGTGGTGGCTAACCTTTTTGGGTTGCTGTGCCAAAAATTGTGCAGCTGCTTGCACACTCGCACTCGCGTGCCAGCACCCAGAAGGCAATGTGCGCCCCGTGCGCATGTGCGTGTAATCCCCACCCAGCCCCGCTGCCCCCTTACCTGCATTGCGCCTCAAAGCTGATTTTCAGCCGGTTTGAGGCCTTTTTCGGCATCCCAGAGGCTTGAGGAAGGCTTCTGCAGGCTTTGCAGGCCGAAAACTAGCCCCGTTTCATCACTTCCGGTATTTTCGGAAAAACAGGAAGTGATGAAACGGGGCTAGTTTTCGGCCTGCAAAGCCTGCAGAAGCCTTCCTCAAGTCTCTGGAGGCCAAGAAAGGTCTCAAACCGGCCAAAAATCAGTTGTGAGGGCACGCATGCCCAGTGAGGTAAGCTTGCCTGCAGCTCGCATGGCAGCACAAATGGCTCTGCACGCCACCTGTGGCACACATGCCATAGGTTCACCATTACGGCCCTGGACCATTTCAGACAAGTGACTGTCCAGTCTCTTCTTAAAAACCTCCAGTGCTGGAGCATCCACAACTCCTAGTGGCAAGCAGTTCCACTGGTTAATTGTCCTCCCTGTTAGGAAGTTTCTCCTTAATTTCAGGTTGCTTCTCTCCTTGAAGAGAAAAGAAGGACCGGGGAGACATGGTTGCAGTCTTCCAATATTTGAGGGGCTGCCCCAGAGAGGAGGAAGGGGGTCAAGCCTGTAGGCCAGACAAGGAATAATGGATGGAAATTGATCCAGGAGAGATTCAACCTGGAAATAAAGGGAAACTTTCTGACAGGGAGAACAATCCACCCATAGAACAGAAGTTGCCTTTGAAAGTTGTGGGACCGTCATCCCTGAAGGCTTTCAAGAAGAGACTGGACTCCCATCTATCAGAAATGGTGTAGGGTCTCCTCTTGGGTGTGGGGTTGGACTAGATGACCTACAAGGTACCCTCCGACTCTGATTATCTGTTCTGTTATCTTCCTTGTTTAGTGTCCATCCATTAGTACTTGTCCTGCCTTCAGGTGATTGGGAGAATATGTTGACCCCTTCTTCTTTGGGGCAACCCCTTAGTTATTGGAAGAAAAGAAAGAAAAGGGGAAGAGGATCTATTTATCTATCTATCTATTTATTTTATTCTTTTATTTTTGTCAATTACTGACAAGATAATAGGTATAAGTAAAAACATAGTTATGAATACATGGATACATATAAGAAAAATAAAAGAAACAAGAGGA
>BHFT01076307.1:0-10077 GCA_004320025.1 Laticauda laticaudata | reverse complement strand
CAGTTATCTCCTGTAGCTCGTTGCTTTCTAAGAACATCAGAAAGCGATCAATGTACGACTCCCAATCTTCTTCGGCTGGGTTGAACGGTGCAGGTGGTGCATTGTTACCGCCCATCTCTGTTGCTTGGTTCTGGTTGCTGCGTGCTTTGGTCTTGCTCTTCTAGGACGATCTCACCCTTGTCGCCAGTGTTCTGTCTGGAAATAAGGTGTGGGAGACTGGGTTCCAACAAACAGCTCTTTATTCAAACAGTTAAGTGACTTGTCATGAAACGTTTGCCCAAGCCGCGGCAGCCCTTCTTATAGCGGCTTGCTCACGGCTTCTGGCCAATGACAGTTGTTTAAGTGTTCCCGCCATTAGGCGGGCCAATCGGAATGGTGCTTAAGTAACCAATCCGAGAATGGCCTTTCCGGCCAATCAGTTTAAGGTATTTGGAGTCTACCAAGTTCTATACACCAGGGGTCTCCAACCACCAGGCCCCGGACCGGTACCGGTCCGTGGATCATTTTGTACCGGGCCACAAAGAATGAATAATCATGATTAATATACATATAAAAATATGTTTTTAGTAAATAAATAGTAAAGAAGCCCTTTACTATTGGGGAAGAATTGATTTTGTTGGTCCTTGAAAAAGTATTTCTGCGTGAAACTGGTCCCTGGTACAAAAAAGGTTGGGGACCACTGCTATACACAACAAAATCCACACAGCTTAAAGTTTCTCAAGGTTGAGAAACACAGATATGGACATACACAGGCATGTAGCAGTATCCATGTAGACACACATGCATGTTTGTGCATCTGTACGAAACTCACCCTGCACTCATGGATGAAAGTAAGAATTCAAATCCAGGTTCAAGAACAGAACTTGTACAAGGTGAGTGTAAAATAGACAATTAACCTTAATCCTGATGGTTGCAATTTGACATCTAGAGGGACCCAGGAAGTGTGACTTTTTTGTAGCAGCCCCTGCCCTGTGGAAGGCCCTTCCCTGAGGGATCTTGCAGGCCGCTCACCTTTCTAGCCTGCTGGAAAGCTGTAGAGGGCTGTTCCTATCTGGGACAGGGTAAGGCTGGGCCTGGAAGATTGGAGATGGTGGTGTGAGTGTCTGTGTCTAACAAGAGGAGCTTGTTTCTTTTGGTTCTCTTGGTTGTGGTTGTATTTTTATTGTGAGCCCTCCTCCCGAGTTGTGTTTCACACGATGAGTGGACACAAGAATCAGCGGGAGGGAGAAATGTTTACCCAACAAACAAATCAGTTTGTGGGTGGGATTTGAGGTTTCTAAATGGGATAATAAAGAAGGACAGGTGGTCCTTGATTTCATGAAGTCTGCCCATCATGGATCTGGGTCAGAGGTCTCATTTGGGGATGTGTCTGTCACATCTCCGAAATGGTTGCAGGTTGAGGACAGCCTGCAGTGACCCTCCAGGGCTGCCTCTGCCCTCCAGCTGTGCCGGATGAGCCCTTAGCTGAAAGGGGGGCACTGATCCAAACTCAGCCTCTCTCACTTGAGCTGAGAAGGGAAGACAGCAGAGACCCCCATAGGAGGGCCACGAACAATGAAGCCCCCTTTGTTGGCAGGAGGGGCTGAATGCTCACAGGGGCACATGGAGTGGATGGAGGAATTGGCAACATGAAATGGCAGAACAGCCCATTTTCCCTATTTCCAGTTGACCTTCCGTGTATCCCAGGACTGGACCTTCTTTCCAAAGAGCCTTAAATCCATGGAGAGGAAGAGCCTCCNGTTGACCTTCCGTGTATCCCAGGACTGGACCTTCTTTCCAAAGAGCCTTAAATCCATGGAGAGGAAGAGCCTCCCTCGGTCTTCAGGAGCATCAGGGTACCAGGCGCCTCGATTCCAGGTGTCTGGATCAGGGGGCTCATAGTAGGACCCACTTGTTCTCAGAGGGGGGAAGATGCCAGACTCCCCCTGAAGTAGCCAATAGGAGTTGAGCAGATCCCAGCACCTGAGCTCACCAACAACTAGGTCACAAAGGATATTTTTAGGGGATCAAGAGGGAAAAAACCACTTCCAAGGTCAAACTGATAAAGAAACATTATGCTGCGTTGGGCTGGGGAGAAGATGCCATTTCATGGAGGAGGAGAGAATTAACCATGGTTAAAGAGAAACCTGGAATTAAGGTAGGTCTCCTTTAATGAGGTTCATTAATCCCACAGAAATATCCCATTGAATGTATGCTGTTTGAAGTGATATTTTTATGAAAGATAGGTACATTGGGTTTAGATTGGTGGAAAATAAGCAAGAAAAACATTTAATGTAACATCATTTATGAATAATAATGAAATATCTCAGTAAAGAATCAGAATATACTATTGGAACGTAAATTTATGGTTAAATTCACAACTGTGCACACATTAGCCTTAATTACACATACAGTGTCAGAGCGTTTGCAACGTGGCTACTGTTGTGAGATAACCCAGGAGGAAAACCCAGCACACAGATGCTTAAGACATTTAACAGTGATTTATGTACAAGACATTTATTTACGGACATATACTTGGTAGGCAAATACCTGAACAAGCAATCCTCTTAACTGCAATGGAGTCAGAACACAAGAATACTCCCTCTAATGGCTGCCTTTAGATAGACATCTCTTAAAGTGGTAAACTTCTGTGGGACCCATCCTTCGTCCTGAAGCAGCAATACCCATGCTGACTCATCTTTATGGCATTAGCCTTACGTTGCATCAGCCTTACAGCAGCTAGTCAGCTCTTAAATCACTATACCTTAACATACAATAGCCTTGATCACATAATTGAAAGTCGCACTTCTTGTGACTAATGATGTGTGTCCTACCTAAGATGCAGTTCATTTAATCCTGGGTGTGTCAGGCACAGGCCACCAATGATCTGCCCTTAAGAGCAGGGATCCATCCAAAACCCCGGGACATTTTGTTTCTCCTAAAGTTCTCCTTTGAATGCAACACAGGAAGTCAAAAGTGTCCAGCGAGGGAGGATGGAGCCTAAAGAATTGGGATGGCAGCTGTTTGTGCACAAGTGATGTTATCTCCATTTTAAAGGGCATTACGCACAGAGCTAAGAAAATGGCAAGATTCTGACTAAACACTATGGCACAATTTGGCCGCCATCTTGACCTTTTTTTACATGCTGCCAGTCCATACCCTGAAAATAGTCCTCTTGATATTTTTTTTAACAATTTTTTTTTTATTTCTTTAAATACATTTTTAGGTAAACAGTGTGGTTCCAGATTTTTTACATTTTAAATCAAACATGACCATACTCACAGATACAGCTTTCTTATTTAATTTCACATCCTTACCTATTACCAATTTTCCTTTTTATGTTCTCATACATTACTTTATATCATTCTCTTTATTCTTAATCATTCTCTATATTCATTGATCATATTTGTCATATTTGCAAATTTTATCAAATCATATTTTATTAATTATTCACAAATTCATCTTAATTTATATTATCCAATATTTTATCCCCTTTTTAATATTACTTTTAGCACCATTTTATATATATATATATATATATATATATTTCACGCACATCCTTCTTTCTAATTTCATCACATTTACACAAATTATATTTTCTGTCTTATTTTCATTTGGCCAATTATATAACCTAATAAAAATATAATCATTTTTCCTATTACCCTATACTATGTTCATATACCTCATTACCTTATAGAGATAAATAACAAATCATATAATCCATTAAAAATATTACCATATACTTTACTATACACACACACACACACGTGTGTGTGTGTGTGTGTTCTGTCAGATTCCATATGGTATTTCCTTCCCCATATTACATATTAATTTATTATATCTTGCATAAACATTTATATATCTTAATTAATAATACTATCATAAGATCTTATTTTCATATCTGTTCCAATTAAATTGTTAATCCTTATTCTGATTATTTTATATATCTTTAATATTTCTATAATGTTATTAATTCCAAACTCCTCAAAATCTATATTTATATATTTAACTCCTAAAATATCCCTTCATGTGGAATCCCCAACATTTCCAACTTTAACCATCATCTTTAACTCTCCTTACTATGTTAGTTCGTCCCTTCTTAGCTTGCTTTCCATTCTCTATCATTTTTTGGCCCGTTCTCTCAGTTGTTCCTCCTTTATTATTTTCTGCTGTTTTTTCCCAGTTATCAAATTTTGTCCCCACCCTCCTGATCTTCTTTCTGTAATTTCCTTTCCTTTTGTTTAACCTTCAAAGTGTTCTCCCCTTTATTTATTATATCAATCATTCACAGATTTAATTCCCTTTTTGTTCTTTTGTATTGTTTGTTGTTCCCTTTGTTTTGTTTTGCTGGTTTCTATTTTGTCTAACTCCTCCCCCTTCCGTATTCTTTCTCTTCTTTTGCTTGCATTGCCATTTCTGGATTTTTTTCTGTGCTCTGTACATAAGTTAAGAATTCTGTTCATCATTTTATTCGCAGCTTGAAGTTCCAACCTTGTTTCTTTACATATTTCACTGATCTTTATTTTGTTTGTTGTATCTAATTATTTGATTGTCCTGTAGTTTTTATTTTATTTAAACCAGCATCTTTCTTTAATTTTTAAAGTAAATGTCTTCAAGTCTTTATTTCCCAATTTTAATCAGTCTATTCCTCTTGAAAGAGTTCAAAAAAAAAACCAAACCCAATAGTTCCAGGGGTAATATCTTCATGTAGTCCTTCTCTGCTTGATTTTAATATTTCAACTTTCTGGCATCTTATTATGATACAGTTTCTTTTATTCCTTTTAAATTTACACTTTAATTAAATCATCAGCTTGAAGGGATCTGAAGGATTTTTCTTTTATCAACAGGTGGCGCTCTTAATCCAATTTTCACTTTCCACCCTTTTCCCCCCTTCTTTAACTTTTTATTAACTTCGCCAATATTCCAAATATTATCCAATATTCCAAATATTAATATTTTCTTTTTAAAACAATCAATTTCAGTATTTTAAATAATGCCTTTTTCATGCCAAATGCTGTCCAATCACATTCCAATTTTATGTTCTTTTTTGTAAAAGTTTTCTCTGAGTTGTTTACTTTCCATTTTTTTCTTTTCCCAAAAAGTAAATTCCTTGTATTTCCCAGTTTTTCTGTCACTTTCCAATCGCAGCTAACACAATTCTTTTTGAGAATTCTTTTCTGTTTGTTTTATCAGGGTTACCTTAAAATTCAAAGTATTATCACCCAGTCCACACACCATTCGCTTCTTATCCACTCCAGCAATGTCTTAGTTTTCCAGACGGCCTCCCCTCTTCATGGTAGCCATTTTAGGCTACCGCTGCAGCTCATCTTCAGAGGGGGGTTTCCTTACAGGGAGGGGAGATGCGGCTCCCCTCGACCTGCCAGGCGGTCCCCTTTTCTTCACCACTCCTACAAGGTGATACCTGTCCCAACGAGGAGGAGAGCTCGGGGTGAAGCCGCAGACAATCACCAACTCCTTTCTGACTGCAACAGAAGTGCAACCAGAAGTCTCCTCTTGATTATTTTGAAGAATAATTTTGTTAAGGATTGCATTTGCAAATCCAACAAAGAAACTATACAAGTATGTATGTGCGTGTGAAAACATGAAAAAGACAATGTGAAAAAGTCACTCCCAAACAGATAGTATGTTGTGGTCCTAAGTTGATGACTTCCTGTACTCTGCAAAAAATTATATCTACTCCTTACACACTCATAACTCTTTTATGTAATCACTCTGGTAATGTGGCTTTGTAAGCCAAACATCCTCATTCCCAACACTTCTGCCCTTTTGCATCATGGTGTACTCTCTGATGGTATTTAAAGTTGCTCGACTAGGAAAAACATTTCCCCCACATCAAATATTTGTAGGATTTCCCTTCTGACAGTGTATGAAGTTCCTGGTAAATATTAACATGTGAATTTTGGGGAAAAAATGGTTCTCAACATTGCTCACAACTGAAGAGATTTATCTCTGCTATGGACTTTCTGGTGCACTTTTAGCTTTGATTTACTAGGAAAAGGTTTCTCGCACTCTGCACACTTGTAAGGCCGCTCTCCTGTGTGACTTTGGGTGTGCATGTGAAAGGTTGAAGGACGGGCAAAACATTTCCCACACTCCAGACATTTATACGGTTTTTCTCCAGTGTGGATGCGCTGATGCACCACAAGATAATCTTTCCGTGAAAAACATTTATCACACTCTGAGCATTTGTGAGGTTTCTCTCCTGTATGGATTCGGCTGTGACTTCTAAGGTGAGATGACTGAGCAAATGTTCTCCCACAGTCTAAACATTTGTAGTTTTTTTCCCCTGTGTGAATTTTCACATGATCTTTAAGGACTGATGAGGTACTATAAAATCTTCCACATTCATTGCATTGATGTGGCTTCTCCCCTGTGTGGGTTTTATGATGGCTCCAAAGGTTTCCTTTGTGTCTAAAATATTTTCCACATTCTACGCATCTGTAGGGCTTCTCTCCCGTGTGGAGCCTCTGATGACTTCTGAGCTGCTGTTTTTCGGGAAAGCATTTCCCACAGTCCCCACATTTGTAGGGTTTCTCCCCTGTATGGATTCTCTGATGAATTTGAAGCACTCCTGGCGAAATAAAACTTTTCCCACACTCCCCACATTGATAGGGTTTCTCCTCTTTGTGCCGCTTCTGGTGTCTCCGAAGCTCAGAAGAATCCACAAATCGCTTCTCACATTCTGGGCATTCATAGGGTCTCTCTCCAGTGTGAAGTCTCTGATGTCGCACCAGGTGTGATTTCAGGGTAAAAGATTTCCCACATTCAAGGCACTTTTCGGTTTTCTCCCCTGTGTGTGTTTTCTCATGAGTGCGAAGAGATGAACTCTGGGTGAAACATTTTCCACACTCAAAGCATTTGTAAGATTTTATTCCCACATGAATCTTCTTATGGACCCAAAGATTTGAGTTCTGAGAAAAGCTCTTCCCACATTCCCAACACTTGTAAGGTTTCTCCCCTGTGTGGATTCTCTCGTGGTCTCGGAGAGTGCCTTTTTCACGGAAAAAAATCCCACATTCCAGACATTGATAAGGTTTCTCTCCAGTGTGGATTTTCTGATGTGTAAGAAGGTCTGACCTTCGACCAAAGCATAAGTCACATTGCTCACATTTATAAAGTTTTAGTGTTGAGGAGCTTCTGAGAACTTTGGAGTCTTTTCCAGAGTTGGATTTCTCAACCTCCAAACTTTCACTGGATCCACTTCCCACATGGACCTTCCTTTGGGTCAAAAGGAGGGACTTACAAGCAAAGGATTTTCCACACTCTGAGTATTCATGGATTCTTTTGTGCATTCGTGGAGTGCTGCTTGTGTCTGATGGAGGATCCAAGAGTTTCCCAGGCTCCATTCTTTTGGACAGTTGCTTCCTTGGGCTGATTTTCTACTGTCTGTTGGCATTTGTCTTCCAGGTAAATCTTTGGTCACAAAGGATGATTGGCTGTTGGAAGGAAAAAGAAGCAAGAGAAAAGTATTTCCTTTGCAGAAATGTGGAGTTACGAAATCTCTAGGAGGAAAACTCTTATGTTGTTGTGGTCATTAAGTGATTTTGGGGGGTTGAGATCCTGGCAAGACCTGCAGAGGTTCCTGAAGGGGTTGGGGGAGACCCTGCAGTTCCAACACAGGTCACACAGGAATTAGGGGTGAGATGCAGAGCTGCAGCTGCCTCCAGAAGCCTCAGTTGCCCCATCTTCAATGCCAAGATGATGGCTTAAGTGGAGGCTGGGGCCTTCAGCCATTGCAGGCATCTGCCCCTGACTACAGGACTTGACTTCAGCCCAGTGTCACTGCTGCCACTCAGAAATGCACCCTCAATCCCCAGACTGGAGGCCTCTGCAGCCTTCCACTATTCTCCAAGCTGCATGTTCCATACCGTCTCTAAGCAACGTGTCCCAAGCTCCTCTAAGCTTCTCCAGCACACCTTAGATCAGATGTGAGCTGTGGTGGGACTCGGATGGTCTCCCTGACCCCCAAGACAAACCTGTGATTCTTACCTGGGACTTCATCCACTTAATGACCAGTGAAATCATTTAACAACTGCAACAGTGAGTGCAGAATTACACTCATTGCAAACCCCTCATGTGATATCTCACATAATGATCACTTTTCAAAACAAGTAAGATTCCAATCACCGTGGTAGTCATAAGTCAAGGACGCCCTACAGGCAACCCAAATGATTAAGGCATCACAGAAACAAAAGAGGAGGAAAGAGCGTTGAGGTTAGTATAAGCAACTCATTTTTTCCTCCCCTTTTCTTGCTTTTTCTGATTATTCCACTTATGAGCTCCATCCCATCATGGCTGATTCATCCTGGCCTCCTCGTGACACATTGGCTCTCCCTGCATGGATCCGTTTCACAGCTCAGTCTCTTCCTCTTGGGAAGCCCAAGCAACTCTCCTTCGTGCTGCTTATTTATTTGTTGTTTAAATTTATTTGCCACCCATTTCACTGAAGGCCTACTTCCAGGGGTCTTTTCAGAGTAAAAACTGAGAAAGGAATCTAAGTGTAAACACAACAGTACCAAAGTAGTGAAATGATAAACGATGGGATAAAACTGCATAGATCCCAAAAAGGATCACTGCTGATCAGAGCAGATAAAGCTACACAGAGCTTCCCAAAATTGAAATGAATGATCCTGTCTGTTATCCCAACTGGCTCCAAAAGCAAGAGAAGCAAAATAAAAATAAGCCAACAATCTGTGACATGGCTTAATCCTGGGGTAAATTTGATCCTACAGTTTCTGAAAGGGAGGGGAGCTCACTGAATAGCTTCAGAAGGAAAGGATCCCCAGTAAAGGATCCAGATGATTTCAATTAAAAGTTAAGCTTTAGGAGAAGACATAAGCGCTTCAGGTGACTAAACTGTGACTCCCAATGCATTATGGGACAAGGCCTAAACAGGAACAATCTGAGCTGGGACATGGCTTAATCCTGGGGTAAATTTGATCTTGCAGTTTCTGAAAAGGGGGAGGCTCACTGAATAGCTTCCGATGGAAAAGCCCCCCCAAAATGATCCAGAGAATTTCAATTAAAGTTTAAGCGTTAGGAGAAGGCCTAAGCCCTTCAGGTTACTAAACTGTCACTCCAAGGGCATTATGGGACAAGGCCTAAACAGGAACAATCCGCACCCATCATAGCTAAAAATGTATCCCTGAAACAAGACCCAGTTTGGGCTGAGAGAACATTTCCCCATGAAAGGACAGGGTGAAGGTTGGGCAGGGGCTTCCCCACCTCCGGGTGAGTCCCCAGGCAGCCTCTTTCGGCTTCAGGGGTGCCTCCACCCAGCCGATGCGATTTCCCCACTTTGTGCCCTTCCACCCAGGGCCCAGCTCCAACTCCACCAAGAGGGGCTTCTTACGACTAAGATGGAGAAAACAAATTATGCCTTCACTCAGCACTTTGGCAGAAAAACCCAATTTTATTGCATTGCCACGCGAAGGTTTTTTGAAAAGCTTATTTTCCAAACCAAGTTCCATTGACTCACCTTTAAAGTTACGAGGCTTAGTTAAAGCTAAGAGGTCTCTGGGTCACTTGTCACCCTTCTGAGTCAAGGCCAGGGATGACCCACACTGCTGACCGGTTTTGGTTTCTCCTTCACTGACTGGCCCTTTGGGCAGGAAGCCGCTTCTCCAACCTGGCCAAGATTTCCAAATTTTCTGGAACTGAAGTCGCGGCCAATCTGATCCAAGAACGCCCCTTCCTCCTCTCTGGAGTTCACAGCCACATCTTCACTGATCTCCTGCAAAGAGAAAGGAAAGAGACTCAAATGCTGACGGTGCTAAGGAACATAAGCGAGCTGGGAAATTCGAAGGAAGGTTTTTTGCCTTACAACACGCCGATGCTACCCTAGACAGGGCCTTTTAAAAGGATGCAAGGCAACCCTTCCGGCCACCAGCTACTTCGAGGAGCTGCTCCCTCAAAGTCTGAGCTTTCTTCAACAATGGTCCCCAACCTTTTTTTGTACCAGGGACCAGTTTCACCCAGAAACGCTTTTTCCGTGGACCGACAAAATCAATTCTTCCCCAACAGGAAAGGCCTTCTTAGCTTTAGCAATGCAAGTCCTCGAAGTTGAGGGGGGGGGGG
>BHFT01076301.1:0-24966 GCA_004320025.1 Laticauda laticaudata | reverse complement strand
GGAGCTGACTATGGGTCTGAGAGGTATGCCTTCTTTGTGTATTTTTGGGAGGCCGTATAATTTGGGGCATTATATATATATATATAATGTATTTATATATACAGTACATTTTATCTATACATATGTATTTATGTCTCTTTATGTGTGTATGTGTGTTTGTGTGATCTATATCCATATATCTATACATTTTTATCTCAGAATGAGCTAGAAAAATTGTGCTTGAAGCTTGAAAAAGAAGGCAAGCTATAGAAAGTAAAGTGGAGAGGCCTACACAAACTGTGACAACAATAATCCATCACACCGAAGAGAACAGCTGGCCTTAAACTCTTTCTCCACTCAACATCTGGATCCAACTCTCCTTTGGCATATTTGCTTTGAGGAAACATTATCCATAAGTAATAATATCAATAAAAATAACTTTTATTAAGCTAAAGTTAAGCAGCATGTTTATAGTAACAGCAGCAACAAAAAAGTCTTGTTTGAAAGTAGCTAAATTATTTATGTTCTTTTGTCACTGGGCCTGAAGCATGTATAGAGAATAACAATTATTTGTAAACAGGATGGATGATAAATTCTTTGTTAAAAAGAGAGAGAGGAGGAAAAAAAGAATAAAGAAACTTTTCTCATGCAATTCCCACTTGGCCTTTCCTTGGTACTCAGTAGAGTTTACAAATATTTATGGATTAAAGAATCAAAAATCCATTTAGGTACCCAGGAATAATGTAGGAGAGAGCATCAGTCCAGTGGTGGGTTGATTGCACCCTGAACACCCATTATATTGGGAGAGGGGGCATCCAGAGTTAGAGACTCTAGAAATATGACAATTATTAAATTAAATGAGACATCTGAAGACCCTTGATTCTGTCACAAATGACAAATCAAATATATCCCAATTATGTCATTAACAATCACAAATATGATTGACATTTTTAGCCCACCCTTCTAGCTGCCCCTCATTATATAAGGAGAGCATTCTGTCATTATGCACAATATAGTTTCTTATAAGATCTCACATAAAATAATCAAGTAAGATAAGAAAAAGAATACATATTGGCCAGTTTATCCCTTTTGACATATAGAATCAATAGACCTACCTAAGACACTGTCAAAGCTCTGGCTTGCTTAAAAGGTTTTTCCCAAGTTTGAAAACTGCCTTGTTGAAGCTGCACTAATTAGTTTTGTGCAGCTCAAAACTAGACTGCTGATTATCTCATAATGGTGACTTGCTGTGATTTGAAGTGACTTGTTTGGATGAAAACCAGTGGCAGTTCAATGAATCCAAACTATGGCATTTAGAACACCAGTGCCTAATTATGTCTTTCAGAAGTAAGAAGGACCCAGGATATTGTTTGCAGTTTCTGAACTGGGAAAGTTTCCTTACCTGATACAGAACGAATGCATATTTTCTAGAGCCTGGAAATATTTTAATCTTGTATTTTTCTAATAGAATTTCCTGTTGAAGAAAGAGAGGAAAGTTTTACATATCAAGTAAGGAACACATTGCTTACTTGGAAAATTGGAAAATAACCTTTATTCTAACCTTTATCTGAGAGGTAAAATTAAAGCCATGGCACAAAATATGATCTATAATATTCTAACTAGAACCAGATAGTAATAGAACAGGCATGTTTATAGCTGTCTGATGTGGAAAAAAACCTTCACCTTTTCTGTAAAACCTTATAAAGCATGATTATGCAAACGGAAAGATTTATAGACCACCATAAGGCTTGCACACATATAAGTAACTTTAACACTTGTAAATCTGTTTAAAATTCTTGCCGTAAAGTTTTGATGATTGCTGTCTTTCCACCATAGATACTATTGTGTGGGGATTAAGGTTTGGAAAAATGAGGGTCAGTGTAGTTTTATTCCTCACACTCAACCTGAAGTTGTCATTATTGATTTACAAATTGTGATCTGGTTATTATTAAATTTTTCATTATATTTGTTTACCATACATCTCAACTCAGGTTATGCGGCCTGCCTGTGTTGGATCCCATTGGCTGGCCATGGGGAGAGGTTACAAACACCAGAACGGGGGGGGGGGGGGGGNNNGGGGGGGGGGGGGGGGGGGGGGTCATGCAAAAAGCCAAAAGGTGAAATGAAAATAAAAAAATCAGAAGCAGATCACAAGAATGAAGATGGCAGCCAACTTGATAGTTTTATCCCCACCCACATGGACCACTGCCCCTTCTTCAGCTGGTCTATCATCCCCCAGAACCTGGAACATTTTTCACCTTGCTGGAATCTTCATTCAGCTATGTGGATGAGCAAATTTAATTTTCTGCCTATTACATTTAATTTAAGTGGCAAAACCTTAATGACCTGCAGTGGCTTATCAGTCATAATTATCTACCATACAGGAACTGACAGGCCAAACAAGGGATAAAAGGAAGTTCAATTCTCTCCCTTCTGACTCCTTTACTCCTTGCTTTTAGTAAAATCTTTGTTTTGATAACAAGCAAGGGAGAGAAATAATAAAACTTTATACAGGAAAGGTTGCAACATTTGAACCAGGAGCTGGGAGCCGACAGATTTTCCGTGTTTCATCCCTCACAGTGTAGGGTGGACTGCTCTCACCAGGGATTAACACACAAACTCATGTTTTCTCATTCTATGGGGAGGCTATGTCCACTTCCCTTCTTTAAAAAAATTCAACCTATACGCTGAATCATATGCCAAAATGAAAATACGCTGAATCACTGCCAAAAATGGAAAGGATCTGCAAAAAATGACTAAAATTAAGATTCTCATTCATCCAGATCAAGGTGCTTCTTTGCTTCTTGGAGAAGCAAAACGTCTTCAAGGGAAAAACGAAGCCCAGTTGCCTTTTGAAAAAAGCTCCTTTGGGACTAATGATGGCAGGTGAAACAAGCAGTTTTAGAATTGATAAGGAAGATACTGAAGGGGTGACAGGCAGATGGAAGGATAGGAGAGGATGACCAGCTGCAGGGTGGATGGACACATTTAGAGGGCAGAGAAGACCATTGGAAGACTTGAAATACCAGTTAGGGGCATCCATCTATGGAGGAAATCTATCTATGTGGTCTACTATGGTGGCACATAACCCATTAATCAGACTGTCATGTAATAAAAAGAAGATAAATCTTGTGCTTTCAGATCTTAGAGAAAAGCATATTTTGAACAAGTCCTAAATCTGCTCATGTTATAGATATTAACAACTGCATTCACTGAATTTCTCTAATTCATTACTTGTCTACTCATGGTTTACAACCTATGTCAAGAGTTTTATGTTTGTTTGTTCATTTAATGTAGTTTTATACATCTGTTGTGCTATGTCATTGGATAAGTTCACATATAGAGCAAAGGCAGTAAAGCAAGATTTATGAACCACAGTGTTGTCTTCACACAAGATATTACGTCAAAGTCAAATAAACTGTAAATAGCTTAGCATGATGTATAAACCCAGTTAATGGATTCATCTCTTAATAATGCAAAACTATAAACTGTGGTTTACAGACCACAACAGTAGAAATACTAGTTTAAATCCAACCTAAACAATATTATATTATTATATCTTTAGTTGTAACTATACTCCCTTTCTAATCTAAGACCATGAATTTCAACATAATTTTATTTGGGTTTGTCTGTAAAGTTGGGGCATTGTTCCCAATAACCACTCAAATGAGAATTTTGAGTATTTCTTTGCTGCTGCTGAACAATCGGTTGGATTTTGCATACTCTAAATGGAATATAGAAATAGGAACATCTCCTTTGAAAGAGAAGGCTGTGTTTGTGTCTTATGGCAGAAGGCAAAGCTGTTTCTCTTTAGGAAATAATAAATTAGCTACACTGAACTCAGTCCAAAATCTGCCCAACCCCCAAACCCCAACCCGCCCCCCCCAAAAAAAAATCACTTGCTATTTTTACAGAGGATAAAGCCATGTATGTTTGAAGGATGCAAAGTTATGCCTCCAACTGGGGATTTCCCCCTCATTTCTCATGGGTTCCTTTGAGCATAACCTCCCTTCAGATAATCCAGGGTGAGTTCCTGGCTTGAGGGGGATTTCTAAGCCACGCCATTGTTCTGAAGGAATCGTCTGAGAAGGCAGAACCAATCTCCCTCCCTGATTTCATCTGCAGTTCTTTGCTTGTAAACTGTCACCCCGGATTGGATTCCTGCCTTTGAGCTGAGGGCTGGCTGAGCACCTCTCCCAAAGCCCTTGAAGATCCAGTTGGGTGGTGGGTGTAATTAGGGGTCTTGGGCAAGAGGGAATGGCAAGGAAAGTCACTGTGCAAGTCATTGTAACAAAAGTGACCCCGGATGATCTGGTGTGTTGGGGAAGAGCAGTTGGTCTCCTTCCATGATCCATGCATGTAGTAGCTGCTCAGCCTCTCCCCTCACCGTTCTTTTCATCCCTGGTCTTTTAAAACCATTAACTCCCTTTGTAATCCTAGCGGGATGCACATTTTTTGACCTATCCCAAACTGAAATCTTAGAAGATGCCTTTCAACATTTTCCAGGAACAGTTGAAAGGAGGTGGGGTCTGAGGAAAAAGGGACTATTAAGATAGATGGCAGGGGTGGGGGAGACATTCAAGGCAAAATGGGGCAGATTTTGTGGAATGTGAGAAGCCTAAGAAAAAAGCATAATTCTATAATGGGAAGGTTTGTTGCAAACTAGACAGAACGGTGTTAGGTTGCAAGGCTTCACAGGGTAAGCGTTTGGCTTGTAACTGAATTAAGCCAATCCATACATACTGCAAGACAATCTCTCTGAACTCAGTAAAAAGTAAGGCTAAGTAAATAGAGGTCAGGGGTTGCCCCAGAAAGGTAAGTACTCCTAAACTCACAGGCAGTCCAAATGTATGCAACTGAGCCAACAAATAATTCAATAATTCAAATCCAGTGCCTGAGAAAGTAGAGTTTAGTACAGATGTTCATGCTTTGAAAAATGTCCATAATTTATGAGATAATCTCCTCTCTCTCTCTTGTTATTTACATGAGCATAGAAACAGATGCAGCTGCTTGAAGAAGTTGCTTTAAAGATGCAGTTGCTGTAACAGTTCAGCTCCTTTTAAAGCAACCATATTTTTCCAGCCTCAAAAAAGCCACAACTGCTTTAAACATCTCCTACAACTATATCTATTCCTAGTATTATGTACTGTATTTTAAAAAGGTCCTGCCCTCCCAAGCATTTCCAAATCATTTTAAAGCCTTTTTTAAATCTAGAACCCTCTTCGTGTAAAACTTTGTCCTGTTTGTGCTTTCTGTAAACCCCACTGAGCTCATTGAGAATTTAATAGTGATTGATTCAAGATGAAGAGGTCTGAAAGCAATCAAATTTTTGTAAGATACACTATATAGTTTCCTATAAAACAGAATTCTTGAGGGTTTTTTATGTATTTGGATTATAGAGCAATATTGTAAAAGTTAGGAACAGGGGGTTTCAATGCACATTTTTTGTTTGAAAACATAAAGAGAGACTGTCGAGGGCAGAGGTGGTGAATTCAGTCGGTTCTGACCAGTCCCGGAGAACCGATAGTGGAAATGTTGAGTAGTTTGGAGAATCGGCCAATCCAACCTCTGACTGGGGATTTTGCAATCTCCTTCCCCTGCCACGCCCACCAAGCCATGCCCATAGAACTGGTAGTAAAAAAAAAACCATTGGAATCCCACCACTGGGACTCTGGGGACTGGTTGAAGTCCACCCACATCTTAAAATTGTCAGAGGTAAGCAGCATGTGCTATGATATCTGGGGAAATTGTCAACACGCTTGGATTAGTGGGGCATCCCATGGAGAAGCTGGGATGCCTCTGGTGGGTGGGTGGCTTCTCCTCTGGGGCCGGATAGAGCAGCTTCCTATATTTCGAAAACACTTCTCAGATTTTCTGGTGTGGCTACCAATGGGCTCTTCCTATTAGATCTCTTTCTCTTGGAGACCATGGAAAATATTGGTAACTCAGGTGGCAGATGGTGCTGGTGGTTTGTTCTCGGAGCCAGATGTTTGGCTTCCAAACATTTCATCACCTGGTTAGGTAATATCACCATCAGTGGTGGGATTCCAATGTTTTAATTACCGGTTCTGTGGGCGTGACTTGGTGGGCGTGGCAGGGGAAGGAGACTGAAAACTGTCCTTCCAGAGGTGGGATTGGCCGGTTCTCCAAACTACTCAAAATTTCCACAACTGGTTCTCCAGAACTGATCAGAACCTGCTGAATGCCACCTCTGATCACCAGGGGGACTTCGGTTGACTCATCTTCTTTCAGTTCTCCTCTGCTTTTTATGGCCTTTTAGGTGGCTCAGTGGTCAGTTGGCCATGTGGTCAGCAGGTCATGTGATGCAAAGGTCATGCTGATTGGTGAGTCTAGGTCATCTTTCTGTTCTTAAACTTTTGTTTAAAGGAATGTTTCTTCTTCTTTATTTCTGCTTTTGTCTCATTAACCATCATTTTTACCTGATGATAAAATCTGATGAACTTTCTTGGCCATCTGCTCACAGTTATATACAACTTCCTGGCCGATGCTTGCATGGATTTAATTAATTGTTTTGTTTTTAGGTTTCTTCTCTTTCTATTTAAGTTATGGCTAGACTTAAAATTAGCACAAGCTGATAGGAAAAGAACATGCATGAAGAGCTTTCTCACTGTGATTATTTCTATAAGAGTAAATATAAGGTAGCTAGTACTTATTCTTTAGGGAGGCTAAATAAGAATTTGGAACATTTTCCCCTGGATTCTATTGGATGTGTATTTACAGGTTCTATTCAAATACCTTTATGACCACGGGGATGACTCCTTTCATCCAAGTGACAATAAAGGCTAGTATAGGTGCAACATAGAGAGTTGTAGCCAATCATGATGATTAATTTTGAACATTTTGGTGCAATGTTATGCGATGTGACTTCAGCAGAAACTCAATAGGGACTTTCAAAGTTTGCACAGAACATTTAACCCTCCAGAAGCTTAATCTGCAAGGGGGGGGGGGCTGGAGCCCCTTTTCTTCCTGAAATCCCATCCAAGCCCTTAAACCCACCTGTCACCTCCCAAACTTTCAGAAAGTGGCTGAGCTTGAAAGGGGGTTTGTCCTGAAAGTGTTTTCCTACCAGCTTCTGCTAATGTTAAGTCTAGCCATGACTTGGAGGAGGGGAGAAAAGAACAAAAGAAAAGAAGTAAAGGACAGCTTTTTTTTTTTTTAATTAAGCTGGGGCACAAAAATGCTGTACATTATTTTTTTAAGCAAATGTAATTGCTGATCTGCAGTCAGCCTTAGGAAAACAAT
This sequence comes from Laticauda laticaudata, assembly GCA_004320025.1. Taxonomy (NCBI): domain Eukaryota; kingdom Metazoa; phylum Chordata; class Lepidosauria; order Squamata; family Elapidae; genus Laticauda; species Laticauda laticaudata. The sequence goes on along the minus strand of BHFT01076301.1, from coordinate 17,724 downwards.
CCTTTCTATGACGTATGGCGTTGGCATTATTCCTTACAATGAGCTGCCTTTTCCTACACAGGTAGTATCTACCTCTCCTCCCCCCCCCATTCTCTTTCTCTCTTTCTCTTTCTTTCTCTCTTTTTCTCATTCTCTTTCTTTTTCTTTCTCTCTCTGTCTCATTCTCTTTCTCTTTCTCTCTCTCTCTGTCTCTTTTCTCTCTCTGTCTCTCTCCCTCCTTGTGAGTCTTTGCAAGCAGCATGTAATGGTGTCATTAAACTGACGGTGTGCATGGGGGGGAGGGGCTGTTGGGGTTGGCAGGGGTATGCTTTCTCTCAGCCCATATGCATTTGGGTGGTTGGTTATGATCAAACAAAAACAGGAGGGTTCAGAGTTCTGTTTGCAAAAAGATCGCTTTCCCTGCAGAGCCTGGATAGCAGCTATAAAAGAGCCAGAGGGTGTATCGGATCTCGGAGCTGCCCTTGTTCCCCTTGATTAGACCTAGGCTCCCCACATGCATACTTGTCTTCCCCCAGACTTGCCCTGTGTGTGTTGCATCAAGTGTCACTCTCAGAAAACACCCAGCAAACCCAGCGGAGGCAGGGAAATACACAGCGCTTGACAGCTGCTGTGTGTAATGTCTATGCAGGCCCATCTGATGGCCTTTGGGTCTCATCTATAAAGGTTCCTCTTTGTTTACAGACTAACTGATGGCCTCCCAGGGATTGTTTACTCTTCCCTGTGAAATGACATCGCCCTGGATAATGTCGCCCTTCAGATGACCAGGCATCCATTTACGTCCATTTCTTCTTCCAACCAAGCCCTGGAATCCTAACCCAAGGCCAGTTTGCCTTCTAAGGCACCCCAGACATACTTTCCCCAAAAGGATGCTGGGCTTTCTTTGTTTCTCCTTGAAGGCATTTCGCTTCTTGTCCAAGAAGCTTCTTTAGTTCAATGTTTGGGGCAACCATGACTGGGGATGACTGAGAATCTCCATAGACCTCTAAGGAGTCCTTCCCCAGCCTGGGGCTCTCAAGGGGTTTGGGACCCCCATTCTCAAAATTCCTCATCTAGAGTTCCTCATCTGTTGTCCTTGGACTGAAGAAAACTGACTAGACTTCCGGCTGACCCTTGACCTGTTGGAGATGCAACTCAGGATGTAAAATGGAAACTTAGTTGGCTTTGACTCCTATCATCCATTTTGGACTGAAATCAAGAGGATTTATTGATCTGAACCTGCATATATATCACTGAGTGTTAAAAGATCCATAGTATCCCTAGAATCTATGCATTTTTCTGGTTATTTCCATAATTATTTGTTATGAGACTGCATTGTATTATTCACCTCACAGGTGTATAGATAATCCTCATTTTGCAATTGTCAAGCTCAAAGAGCCCCAGAACGCCAACATTCAACTCGGGGCTACAATATTCTTTTCCATCAGAACATTTTAAATTCACAACAAATAAAAGCCAACCTTAAGAACAAAGCAGGAGCTACAGTTTTCTCCAGCGCTTAGGATGCTGGACCAGGAGTGGAGCAACTTCGACTCCGATTCTCACTTCAGCAGAGAAGCCAAGTTTTTCCAGAAAGGGACGATGACTAACCACTTCCAAAACTGTTGCCAAGAAAACTTCCAAAGGGCAAGGAAAACAAAGTGGCAGAGAATATTTATAAAGATGGCTTGCTATGAAGTTTGGCATCCAGGGAGAAATATTGAAAAATTTTCCATTTCATTTTCCTGATTATGGTACAAATTCTTTTTTGTTTCCTTCCATTGGATGAAAAAGGATGATTTGAAATATACTTGCACACTTCAAGATATCTTATACCCTGTTTCTCCAACAATACGGCCTCCCCCAAAAGGAAGTCCCAGCATGTTTTATAGGCATGAAATTAAATTAAGCCCCTCCCCCCAAATTAAGGCCTATATTAAAACATGCAAAAGGGGGNTCCCAGCATGTTTTATAGGCATGAAATTAAATTAAGCCCCTCCCCCCAAATTAAGGCCTATATTAAAACATGCAAAAGGGGGGGAATGGTGGGGGGGCTTGCTGTTAGGAAATACTTTTGTTGCACGCCTGCATATGGTGCTGCCTGCGTTGACCCCAATATGAAGTGCCCCACCAATGCTGAGGTCAACATCCAAACTGTCACCACCCGCCCGCCCGAAGATGCAAGGGGGAGGGAATTAAGTCACTCCCAAAAAGACAGCCTAGCCATTTTTTCGGGGCTCAAAGAAAAATAAGACCCAGCCTTATTATAGGAGAAACACGGTAGAAATTAATGCCTTATAGCTTATATTAATACGTATATACCTTATAGGGACTAATGTGGGAAAGATGCCACAGCCAATGGGGGTCTTTTAAAAGTAAATAAATAAAGGAAGTGTTCATACAAGAGAACCTGAACACATGTGTCATTTCTGATCTCAGAAGTCATTGTTGGAAGCAATGACAGACTATACATTTGTGCCAGATCATAGATTATATAAATCAGGGGTCTCCAACCTTTGCTGGCTGAGGAATTCTGGGAGTTGAAGTCCACAAGTCTTAAAGTTGCCAAGGTTGGAGAACCCTGATATAAATTGTTTTGTAGCCACTAAGTTTTTAGTTGTGTAAAACTGACTTGGAATGCTTCCCAATCTCGTGGAATGGCCACTAGCAGAAGACTTCTCTCTCCTTGGGGCCAGCAAAGACCACCATTCAGCAATTCTTACAGTGTCCTAATTTCTGTTCCCTGAAATCAGCTGTCACTAAACTCAGCAAACTGCCTGCTACCCATACTACATGTTGAGTACTCCGGTTTGTTAGCACTGTTGGAAAATAGTGGTTTGGCAAAGCTTGTCACTAGATTCAGCCTTGTGCTTCTCTTGGATATGCAGTAAGGGGGACGGGACTAGGAAAGCCGGCCAGATGCAGCAGGGTTGGCCCTACTGCTCCCTCTCAGTTAAACAAAAGCTCATTTAAAGCTCAGTTTTGTCCCAGCTCTTCTGCAACTGCTTTTTCTTTCATTGATTTTTGCTCTGCCTGATAAATATTTATATTATGTTGTCCATAAATATTTATTGCTGGCACATTGTCATTCTTATTAATATTGTCAAGGTTGCATGAATTCTATCATAGCCAGGAAAGGCAACTTCTGTACAGAGAGAAGGAGAGGATGAGAGTAACTGTCAGAATGACTTTAACCTCCACCCTGGAGTGGAAACTGAGTAGCAGCCTGGCCTTTAGTTGATCGATTGTTTAATTAAACAGCTTTCAGCCACTCAGCTGAAAGATTATTTAAGTGGATGTTATTCTTATGTATCAATTTTATTAAAAGTTTTAAGGATTAAAAACTAATGTACTAATTCAGAATAAAGAAAGCAAAGACAAAAGGCAGAAAGAAATAGAAGAAGCTTCCAACTTCCTTTTCAGCAAATACAAGCATGATTACCAAGTTATCTCTTATTCTGTGGTTGTTTTTTCTATTTTTGATTTTTTTTTCTAATCATCAGAACTCCAAGTTTTAAGGACATTCTTTCTGTGTCATGCAAAAAGTCCATGAGAGGTTTCCAGTCACCCATAAGTGTAGCCGATGTTTTCTCTTCAGTCAAGGGGTTAGTTAATTCAGCCGTCTCTGCAATTCTCTCATCTTCCCCAACTATTCCTCCATTGTGGAGATAGAAAAACCTTTCCACGTTGGAACATATAATAATCTTGCTACAGTTGTTGTATATAAAAACAAAATTCCACATGTTTTTTTGCAGCTGTCTGTCCATTAGTTCCGAAAGAAAAGCCTCTGGTTTCAATTGTGTATTAGTCCCTTAAATCGTCTGAATTAGTCCATGTGTTTGGGTCCAACGTTTTTTGGCTTTTTTACACATTTACTAGACATGGTAAAATTGCTCACATTTTCAACATAAATTTAATTTTATAAAAAGTTACATGAGTTGATCTTGATCTACAAATAATATTATTAGCATACAGCACAAATCTGGTCTATATTTGAAAATAATTTTAATTAATATCCTTATCTGAATGGCAAACAAGCAGTTAAATGGCCAAGAATCAATTTCTGCGTTACCTTTTAATAATTCTTACTTCATGCTCTGAATATTGTTTCTCTTGCTTCATTTCATGTACTTTGCTCTCACTGGTCCATGCAAAAGAATCAGAAAAAGCCAAAACTTTAAAAAGTATTCATTGTCCAATGAACTCCTTTAATTGAATTCAGAACATTTCTTCCTGATGTTATCGCTACTTTTAATTAAAATTATATTCACTAAGGCAAAATGGCTTTTGAGGTGATTAAGATAAACTACCTCTGGCCAATTCACAGATTTCTAGCAGTTTTATGTGCTTTAAAGTCGACCTGTTAGAGGGCAGAGAGGCCCTTTCTCAAGGGAGAAAGACTTTCTAGAATAGTGTGTACATTTGGGATACCATCATCCACTTCACCGGATGCATGAAATGAATCCATTATTTGAAGCCCATACAGGTAACCCTCAACTTAAATCCTCCTGTTGCTAAGTAAAACAGTTGTGTTACATGAGTTGTGCCGAAGTTACAACTTTTTTTTCTTTTTTGGCTACTGTTAAGCAAATCAGTGGAGTTTTTAAGTGAATGAAGAGTCATTAAGAGAATCCAGCTTCTCCAACTAACCTTGTGGTAGGAAGACAGCTGGGAAGTTTGCAAATGACAAACATGCAGACAGTAAGCTGGTTGCCAGGCACCTGAAATTTGATCATACGACCATGAGGATGTTGTGACAGTTTTTTGGGGACCGGTCATAAAACACCTTTTTCAATGTTGTTGGAGCTTTGAATGGTCACTAAACAAATTATTGTAAATCAAGGACTACCTGTACTGCATATTTTTTCCTTGAAGTAAAAACATACATTCATGGGGGAAATAGCTGAAATGAAGATGTTTAAGCAGCTCCTCTGCTCAAGGCAGCAGGTTTATGGCCGCATTGGTAAACAATAATAATGAAAACAAAATGTCTTATGGAAAAATACATATTGTTCATACTTATTATTTTGGCCTAAAGCCAAAAGGTTTGTTTGAACAAGCAAAACATTCCCAACTGTTTTCTCTCTAAACCAAAAAGGGAATCTTGATCCCACTAAAAATTTGGGATGATATCATTGTTGTTCAGTGTTTTCCTTATTTCCTGATGTCAGAAGCAACCTGTGTGTCCATCTTATCATTAGACTAAAAGCTGAGGGCCAAATATAGATGAAAATTACAATGTGTTTATGTCAGTAAATAGGCTCTGGAGCTCTGGCCTGCCCAGACCCTGGAAACTTTTGTATCAACCAAGGTTGGGTTGCTTTACAGCCTTTTAGCCCTAATTCCATGCAAAAAAAATGGGTTCAGTTTCCAAGTTTGTATACAACTAATAATAATAAAACCTGCTAGGAAACAATGTGCAGTAAATGTAACATTAAAAACAGACAACTGGAATGGAAGAGACTTAAATTAAATAGCTGTTGGTGCTATTAATTTCAGGCACACACACTGAGTCATGAGAATACATTTGCAAAGGGAACAAAGCAAACAAATACTTTCTGAATTAACAGTGAACATGAGCAAGCCATTTGAAAGTTGATTGTTTTCATGGTCAAATCAGAAGTGTTAATGTTAGTGTTAAATGCCATTAAGCAAATCAGCCCCATTTAAACACTTGCTCCATTAAACTTGACAAGGTCCCAGTTAGAGTGTCTGTTCTATATTAACATACTTGAAATACCCTCTTCTAATTGGCCCGCAAATACTGCTTGGTGATTGGTTCAGAAATGCTACCTTGATTGATTTGGATTGCTGCTTTGTGATTGGCCCGCCGAATCGGCGGGAGATTTAAAGAGCTGTCATTGGCTGTGAGCCACGAGCAGCTGCTATAAAAGAGGCTGCTGCAGCTCCGCGGTTAGAACAGACTTTAGGAACTAAATAAAGAGCTGAAAGTCACACTGGTCTCGAGTCTTTTTCCCGCGATCTTACACTGGCGACGAGGATGGGATCCTGAGACAAAGGAGACCAGTTGAACACAGGGCAATGAGGACTGACCAACCGACGAGATGGCTGGCAGGAACTCGCCATCTGCACCATTTGACCCCATGACAGAGGACTGGGAATCATATATTGATCATGTTCCTCGAGAGCAATAACCTGCAAGGGATCACCGATAAAAGGAAGAGAGCCGTGTTCCTGACACACTGTGGGCCCACAGTGTTCCAAATGGCCAAAGCATTGGCCAAACCTCAGGATGTTAAACAGATGGCATGGCCAGAGCTGGACCAACTACTGAGATCCCATTATGCACCGGGCGTCTCCAACCTTATCCAGAGACACGAATTTTATAAAAGAGATCAGAAAGAAGGTGAGAGTGTTGGGGAATTCTATTTGCCAGCACTGCGAGAAACAGGGACACATTGCTAGGGTCTGCCAAAATAAAAAGAGCTACAGCCCTAGGCAATGAGACAGTACCCTCCCCAGGACCAGAGACAGACAGACAGGGAGCCATTGGAGCCGCGAAAGCAGAAATAAGTGGCCCAGCGAACCCTACCAGAAGGAAGAGACCCACCAAACGATTACCATTGGGCATTTGAGCATGACAGATGCCCGAAAGGTACATATACAGGTCAACATTGAAGGACAACAGTGCAACATGGAAGTGAACTCCAGATCATACCTGTATATGGTATCCTGGGACACCATAAAATGACTAATACCCAGCATACGGCGAAGAGAACTGGAGAACCAAAGACTGACCTTAAAGGACTACCAGGGGAACAGGATCCCCATAGTCGGAGTCAGACATTTGCAAATAACCTTCAAGGAACACTCAGAAATCCTCCCATTAACAATAGTGGACAGGGATCGCCCAAGCCTGTTGGGGCTTGGGGCTAGAATGGTTTGCACACTTCTGGGGGATTGAACTGGACCGGCGATTAAAAACAGCTGTCACTTTGAGCGAGACTGGGGAGGAGAGCGAGCCTTGATGGAAGCGACTTCGAGGACGTATATTTGTACGGAATGAAAGCTAGGCAGTTACAAGGGTCCACCTATTCATTTTAATTTGAACCCATAACATGTCACTCAGATCTGGCTTTAAGGCACGGCGAGATCCCCTGTCGCACTCAAACCAAAGATTATAACTGTAGCAATTGGACAATGCTTCATTCGCACAAGTAGGTACTGAACAAATATAGGAACCACGTCAAGGTGGGAAACCCCAATTTGTGACCTGATTAAGCCAGATGGGTTTTGTTGTGAATCTGCAGCAGACTATTAAGGGGCCACCCTCTCAATCACACATACAACAAAGTGATTACCCTCGTTCTCGTTGTGTCCACCATTCTTTTTACAATTGTTGGGGGGAGTGGGAAGAGTCTGATCACACGAAAGCTCTGACCTGGTCATGATCATAACCAGCAAGTTGCCGATGCGTATTCCGAAAGCAGTGGAGGGCACAAACATTGTGCCTCACGGGGGCATTTAAGAATGCAAAAAGATGCAAGTCGGAGTCAGCCATAGGCTCCAGGGGGTGTTCCAAAGCTTGAATGAGAACGTTCTATTACTAGGGAATCAAAGAGGTGGTCCTACTTCGGATGATGGTCCTGGTATATCCGATAAGACCAAAACCTCACATGGGAAAAGCTGACCTCAGGGAAGTCCTACAAAGATTTAAAGAGCAGGCGACTCAAAGTAAAAAAAGAATCCATTGGCCAGCTAGCCACTGAGAACAGTCAAATTTCTGGACGGTACACCTTATAGACAAAGAAGGAATTCATCCCCACTTGACAAAGAAAATAAAAGCTATAATAAGATAATTACCCCAGACCACAAACACAAACAGACGTACAAGCATTTTTGGACTCTCATTAATTTTTATAATATGTCTTTTTGCCGCAAAAGGCAACATTGCGGTAGCCACTGCGTAGGGCTTACTTGATAGACAGCTACCTGGTACTTGGTTGTGCCGATAACTGGAGAAGCCGTACGTTCCAAGGAACTATAAGATATTTGCTGACATGCCAAATCGAATACTTCATTCCAATACAGCAAAGAACTCCTACCACGACAGTGACCTGTGAATCACCGTGGGCTCCATTCGGCAATCGGGGCCTTACTCTCTAGCCACCAAAAACTACCTGGATGGGAAGAGACAGCACCAATCACATTCTACTCCAAGATTTGTCTCAAGCGCAAGAGAGATGCGAGAACTACAGCCAGCTGGACAGAAAGCACTAGCGCGATCACAGGTTAGTTTACAAGAGAATTATCCAAATGAATATATCTACTACAGTAGGACTTCTCACTCATACTGACACAATGCCATCTCTACTGGAGTGATACCTCAGCCAGGGGACTAGTGTGCTCACCGCCAAACATATTGTCACCACAGACTGACAAAGGCGGTCTGATTCCTTGCCGCAAATATTAACTACCTAATTTAAGGCTTCATCTGGCCAGGGAAAGTCATAATTCATACTGCTGGCACGGCCCTTGAGCCGTTTTCCCCCTACTATTGAATCTGGGTAAGTACGATTGTTCTTACTTTCCACCTAAGCTACTGACCATTCTCCCACAGACGATAGAGACCTTTACCAAACCACATAACCGCGTCAGACATGCAAAAGAGCCACAAGAGACAGGGACAACTGGCATGGATTTTAAAAAACTGGCGTAGGGAAAAGGTGGCAGGAAAACCGATGACACGCGAAACTGTTTAATTCCCTTCTCCTGAAACGACAAACTGAACTATTGATATTTGAAAGGGGATGTGTTGTACTGTGGGGTGATTAGAGTTTTATCATTTCCAAAAAAAAATGCGCCAAGGTGAAAATATACTGTGCATTGCTACTATGAGGGCTCACTCCGTTGGTATTGGCAAATGTAGTCCCTGGCCAGGAGTTACTGTCTGGTGGCTCCCGGTATGGATAAAGCTTGAGACTATGGGGTGGGATACATGCAATAAATGCCAAAAATCCAGGACCTACCCCCCTCCTGGCACCGTACCTCGGATGGGAACGCCTAAGGGGCCACCTGGCTCTGAGAATCCATATATGATTTTGCGACCCAACTAAAGAGTATAATTTTTTAAGTTTAAATTTCGTTGCTTCTCTCAAATTAGATTCTTAGAATTATTACAGTCATCCAAAGACCATGAAACAGTGAAGCCATAGCAGAAGAAATCTTTTGCTCAACACAGTGGCTGTTACCAGACTAGTTAGTCTCAGGAGTCAACAGGCCCGTTCACCAGTGCTGTCATTCAAAAAATTCTCCGCCAAACTTGGGCATAATAGTGACATGCCGCTATTCAGCGACTCTAAACCGCTCACCTGGCTACAAACAGAAATGGCAGAATCGTATGTTCGCTTATACCAAAGAGGCATTAGATAAAATAGAAGACGGTCGTTGAAACTTAAAGAACACATCAATTACAAAATTGACTAACCATTCAATAATATGAAACATTCCGAACGCATTATGTACTAACAAGAGACACCAGAGCAGAACTCCTGATGGGCAGGAAACTACAGCTCACACCTGGACAGATTCACCACCCCAAAATACACTGCCGAAAAGCCACCAGACTGCCTCAGTAAATACCGCACATTCCCAACAAGGGATTTTCTAGTATACGCAAAAGAACCTTACGGTAGACCCCCACTTTTGATGACCAGGCTAGAATTCACCCAAATTGCTGGACCTATTGACCTATTTGTCAGTTACCTGTATTTACGACAATGTCTGACGCACAGGGAGATCTGAAGAGTACATCAGTAGACCAATAAACTAAGGCTTATAACAATATGTGAACACTCGAGCACACCGAGCAAACACAGAACAAAACATCAACACACAAAGACACACCAAAAAGATTATAACAAATACCAAGAGCAGGGGGGATTCTCTCCAAACATAAAGCAAAGGGGAGGAGAAAAACTTCGTGCTAAAACACAACAACAAAACAATGATCACTAACATACAACACCACCGCAGGCCAATTTCAAAATTACTTCACCCGCAGGAGAATTTCGGTTTAGAAGAGAAACTGGCATAGCGGAAAAACCACATTTGACGTGTGCCACTTCCCTGGAAGAGGCAAGCCGAAGCCGACTCAACCAGGCCGGAATAAGAACAGCGGGACCTCCAGTGCGCAAGGGGATCTGAAGTCAGTGAATGTCTCAACCAGCTTTCTTTTAGGTACTGTTGTGTGGTGCTTGTAGAAAATGAGGCTGATCTTCAGACACCTCTCCAGGCGGTGGTTCCGAGGATACCGAGTCTACATGACTCGATGCGATGCTCGTTCACGGCGAAGTCCAGCGGAAGAACAGACAGCAATGGCAACTGTAGCTGTGCAGGTCAAGTAGGAAACCAATCAAAAGGCCCGGCCATACTTTTACGAGAAAGAAGAAAACCACAGTTGTCTCGGTCAGAAGTCTATGGGGATCGTACATACACGTATGCTGGTACGACCTGCTATAAGCCAATCTGCTAGATAATATACATATATATAACATATAGGAAAAATGCGCTCTCGCTGATTTTGCCCACAAAATAAACTCGGTCTTAGCGATATATATCACAAGAAAATCGCTTACTTTTGCAATTTGTGGTGACATTGCTGCTTTGTGATTGGCCCGCCGAAATTGGCGGGAGATTTTTAAAGAGGGTGTTTGGACTGTGACGCCACAAGCGCCCGCGCTAGTGACAGGTCGTTGACCGGGCTGCTGACCGTAACCTCCGCGTGTTGGAAACAGACTATAAGATTAAATGGACAGACTGACAAATGTCACACTTGGGTCGTGATGTCTAGTTTTCCCACGATCTAACAGTGTCTGTCTCCTTAGTTTTTGTTGTTATTCAACCACTGTTAATTATGTTTTAAGGCTGTATCATTCCCTGTTGTGTTATTTGACAATAAACTCATAGAGACAACAAATTGTAGTCGGTATTTTCTTTAATTTCCTGAAAAGCCATCAACTTATTTTTCTTGGTTTTTACAAGCCAAAACTCCTTTCTTTACTTTATAATCTTATAGTAGAAAACACTTAATGTATTCTAACTCTTGAATCGTTTTCTCTTCAAAATAACACTGAGAACATTTGCAGACCAATTACATAATCCCTGTGTGATCAATTCACAACTTGGCCCAATAAAAGGGAATTCTTATTCTTAATTTCTTATTCTTTTGTTTTCTGTTCTTATCTTGTTTCCTTAATTTCTTTTATACAAGGTGCTAATATATTTTCTTGACAATTTTAATGTACAGAGAAGCGAAACTCTTACATTCTCGGCAAATAATACCACTCTCCTTGTGTCTTCTGTCTTGAACAAATTGACGGCACAAGAGTTTATTCATCCTCATAAGCAAATCATAATTTAGATTTTAAACTTTTATTCTAGTTCTTATGAAATTGATTTGATTAAGTTTACACCTTCATCTGGCCTTCAACTTTAGTCATGGAAAGTTTTTGTCTTGCAAGGATGCCATGGAAGACATACCGATGTGGGATCAGGTGGGAGAAAACTTTGTGTGGTGGGAATTGCTGGAGAGAGATGAAAAAAGAAAAGAGATAATTATTTCCCAAACACCAAATAAGTTTAAAGTTTGATATCTCCATGTTAACACTTTGTTATCTAAAGTGAAAGTCTGGCTAGAAAATTATATATGATGCTTCATTCCATCTTATGGAAGCCATTAATCGGCTTCTTTCAGATATATTATTAAGATAATATAAGCTTTATCTACAGTATCTGCAAGAAAATGAAAATGAGGCCAATTTCAGGGACTAAGCCATAAATCTTCTTCTTCCTAGCATTATTCCCGCACTAACACAACATTCTTCTTTGATGTGATCCATCCACCTCTCCTTGGGTCTCCTTCTGGCCACCAGGCCCCAGACAGGTAGCTATCCTTGCCACCGATGGTATGTCTCCATGCCATCTAAGTCTTCCTTCCCACATTTTTGCTATGATTGATATGACTCCCAGCTGATGTTGGATGTGGCCAAATCGCATAGTCCACAGCACCATCGGAGCATTTGCATTTCCATCACATGTGTGGCCTGCTCGTGCTTTGCCATCACTGGCCAGCACTTTGATCCGCAGAGGGCGACTGGGCGCACTTCTGTTCTGCAAAGTCCTTGACCCGAGGCATGGGGGCGACCAAGGGTCACACAGGACTCAGGCACTACTCCATCCAGGCAGCATTGAGAGTGGCTCTGGCATCCAGAAAGCTATTGCTCTTGCTGCCTATGAGGGAGCCGAGGTGCTTGAATTGGGGACTAAGTCACAAATATTGCTGTAACTTGTCCTGGTATCACTTTTACACAAAAGTATGCTGGAACTGACTTACGTTTATTTAGCAAACCCGTACAACAGATTCCTAAGAAAAGGTTCATCCACGTGTAAGTTTCTATTCTTATTAATAAACATGTTTCAAAAGAAAAGTTTCCATTCTTATGAGTTAAGTATGATTATTTGTGCTGGAGCTCCAAACGAAGCCCAAGTACAATCTATCTAAGTGCCTTTTTACAATTTTTACAACTAGCACTGGCCTAAGGAAGTATTTTTCCATTTTCCTCATTTTTTTCCTATTTGATCAAACGGAATTTGCCTTGGGAATTCTTTCCAAGGAGAAGAGAAGTTTGGAGAAATTCCAGCACTTGTTTAGGTAGCAGATGGCCAAGAACTATGTGTGACTGTCCTATTTTTTATTATTCTCATCTTTCCAGCAGACTGAATTCTTCCTGGCTTCCAAGACTTTAATTCAATCCTATCATGCATGAACTGCTGCTCTTCTCATTAGGAGCCTTTTCTTTTCTACAAAATAATGATAGTGATATTGTTATCGCTGCTAAGAGGGAAGAAAAAAATCTATCTGGAGAAATTATGTACCCAATATCCCTACCCACAACCTTAGGGGTGAATTTCAAAAGCTTTGTTTAAAGTTTACCCTGCCTCATTTGTCCACCTCTTTGAGTTTTCTTGGGAAAATGACCAGATGAAAATTCCCGCACACTTATATTCCCACCCTTTGTTATGCACAGAGTAATATATATACACTGTTGCAGGCCATTTCCCCCAGTGTACACATTTTAGTGCAGATATGTTTGCAACTCCTCTTCAAATGTATGTATTTGGCCTGAGATCTACACAGAAAACTATTCATTCCTGAGAATACAATTTTATAATCAAGGATATATGACAGAGCCTATGCATTTATGGAGGGACTGCTCTGTTTCTTCCCTTCTTTTTAAAACAAAGGAAACCCTACAGAAATACTCACCCACAAATGGGTGCACACTTGTTTGTTTTCTCACGCATCACATGGTTTACACAGCAGGAGATGTGAGATCCCAGAACTTTTTCGTATGTTTGGAATTTGGGTACATCCATCATCTTAATTTCTTGGGTAGCTCTTCATTAGCGCTGGAATGTTTGCAAATCAGATGGATATTTCCAGTTGTTTTGAAACTCATATGAGATCATGCATGGAAAATCTTGCTCAGATACTATAACAGAAGAAAAAAACCAACGCAGGGGAAGTAAGCCAAGATGCAGCATTAATATTTTTAAATAAATCCATAACTGTTTTCCAACTTAGATGGCTCTTTGTCAGGAAAATCTTAATGCCAAGACAGTCTTTCCTTGCACATAAGTTGCCACTAGCCTCATACAGGGGAAATGACCCGAGAAGTGGATGTCCTTGACGGATCTGGATATGCCAATGGGTGTTTTATGCTCTAGAACATAATAGAGTTCCTTATGAGGAACAATATTTTCCCCACATCCATATTTTTCTCCACATTAAAGTGGTTTTCAATGCCAATTCTCCATGCAAGCAGCTGGTCTTCATATGCTCCACAGATGACTGAATATGTCCCATTTCAAGAATGATTTATGAAGTCCCGGTTCATTTTTAATGCCACCTGTACCTGAGAAATTTCCTTCAGCTCAATGGGCGAGCATGGAATATGCAGGCACTTCAAAAGCCTTTGGAAGATCTTGCCCACACAGGACGTTGGCACTTGGCATGAAGTTGAAATAATATTTTTGCAGGATTTTTCTGCCAGTTTGTCTCCTTGAATGATCTTTTCAATATCCACAGATCTGGCTTTGTTTTCCTTAGCTGAATGGCAATCAAGGCTGGACTGTATATCTGATTTGAGTAACAGTGAGATATTTTTCAGTGGATCTAAATTAAATTTGCACAAGGTTGGTACACAAATCAAAGGACAGCAATAAAGAACTTCTGGCATCAGCAAAAAGAGCTAATTTGTTAAAGAAACATTGGTGCACAGCTGCAGATCCTGTCTTTTTCTCCTCTTTTGTAGCCTGAATGAGTATGGATCTTCTTTGAGATTCTCTCATTTTTATAGAAGTTTCCAGTCTCCATTTCATTTGTCAAAGAAAGACAGTGAAGTAAAGAAAGGACTTCAACAGTTGTCCTAAATACAAAGAAGAGATTAATAATGATTGCTCTCTTTATAAGTGAAGATTTTGTGTGATAATCTGTATCATTTGGGACGATTACTTGATGATGTTGAACCATCTCCTAATCAGGACTCCGTCCAAAGCTGCACTTGTGGTTTTTATTTTGGCTGCTGCTTGTGGAGGCCTGACAGGCTACCATTAATCAATACCTCATATATTACAAGAGAATTCACAAAGATGGAGGCTTTGGATGACCAGAAGGGAAACTCGGGGCTTATACCTTTCTGTTTGCCTTGGCCAACATGGAAGGACAGAATGAGAGGCCTGCTTCTACTTTACTTCAACTGAACATCAGCAGATGTTACACTGGAATAAAACATTTTACTGAGAGAATTATTTATCTACAATATGTCAGTGTTTCTCAACCTTGGCAATTTGAGGATTTTGGACTTCAGCTCCCAGAATTCCCCATCCAGCCTGCTGGGTGGGGAATTCTGGGAGTTGAAACCCACAAATCTTAAACTTTCTAATCTTGAGCAACATTAATCTGTGTGTTTCAACTGTTTCTTTTTTTTTTTTCAAAGGCAACGTTTCCTTCAACTTCTGGTGGCTTCGTGGACGTTCCCATGTAGTTTTCCTGGCAATAATGTTGTAGCAGAGGCCTTTACCTTCCTTCAGAATGACTTTTTTGGCTTTCATGTCTAATCAGTCACTTACCTGAATTTACTGTTTGCTTTTAGATCTGGATTTTTCCAAGACAAGGAAAATAAGCCAGATAAAGCAATGACTTTTGTATTCATGCAAATATCACAACAGGAATAATTTTTCTGCAGCACTTTGTTCCATGGAAATTAATTATTAAAGCCATGTCAACACTGCACACAACGATGCAAAGAGGATGTAAAATGGACAAAAAAAGCTTGCCATCCGTTGGTTAACGCGATGTATTCACTGCCTCCATTTTGCTTCCTCTCTATCCGTCCAGCATCCGTCTATTGACGTTTCATCCGCTCAAAAAGTTTTGGGCTGCCAAAACTTTTGCGCGGAAAATGTATCCAATGCGTCCGTCTGCATCCACTACGCATCCGCTACGCATCCCGTTCTGCATCCGTTACGCATCCGCTATATCCGCTAGGCATCCGTTCCGCATCCGTGCAACTCGCATCCTCTCGGATGCAGGGAGGAAAGCGGAACGGATGCGGAACGGATGCAGAACAGATGCAGAACAGATGCAGAACGGAGCCAAGCGGAAACAAAGTGTTTAAAATGGAAAAAATTTTGCAGAGGGGACCTATCTTGGATATTAAGGATGTCTGCAGGATGCATAGAGGATGCCTAGAGGATGCAGAGGGACACCTATATGCCTATAAAACGGGGGAGCAACACATCTGGATTCTCACTTTCAGAACAGCAGCCCTGTGGTTGGCGGACCTCTGCAGCCTTCATCTGCCCTCTTCCTCTTCCACAGCATCCAGTCAATGTCCACCATGGAGTCGTAACACAGTCCTTTTGGCAGCCACCATCCTTCTGCAACAAGTGCGAAGCATCTACAGGCTCTGTGAACTCTACTACGGGAAGAAAAAGGGGCGGCCAAGAAGCGTCTGGGTCCGAAGATGGTTCGCCAGAAAGAGCAGAGGACGGACTGTACAACAAGTTGATGGTGGGAGCTCAGGAGCGAAGACACTCATGCATTCCAGAACTTCATGAGGATGCCTCCAGCCATGGTTTGACGAAGTTGTGCAGCGCTGACACCCGGTTGACCAAGGCAAACACCAACTTCCGGCCAGCCTGGACCCTGGGCTCAAGGTGGCACGATCTGAGCCACCTGGCCTCAAGGACCACCTACATGAGCATGCAGTACGGCTGGAGGGTGCACACAAAACACCATCAGCATTGTGGTCAGAAGAAGTGGTGCAGGCCATCATCGAAGAATACAAGAGGAGCTCCTCCAGTGCCCCTCCACTGAAGAAGGATGGAAGAAAGTTGCAAGAGCAGTGGATCAGAGGTGGAACTTCCCACACACCGTGGAGCCATCGATGGCAAGCACGTGGCCTGCAAAGCACCAGCCAGGTCGGGGTCCACTTATTTCAACTACAAGGGCTTCTTCCAGCATCATCCTCTCGCCGATGGTCGATGCTGACTACAAGTTCATGTACATCGATGCTTCAAGGCAGCGGCTCATCTTCAGATGCCCCAGGTATACACATGCCAGTCACCTCAAGGAGGGCTGGAACGCAACCCTCATCGGTGGGCTTCCCAAATTCAGACACCCTGCCCCAATGACATGCAAGATGTGCCCTATTTCATCATGGGGATGACGCTTCTCCCTCAGAACCTACCTCATGAAGCCCTACATTCCAGACTCTCTCACCCGTGAAGAGAGGATCTTCAGAGACAGGCTGTCCAGGGCAAGGCGGGTGGTGGAGAACGCCTTTGGCATCCTGGCCAACAGGTTCCAGGTACTTCTCACCACCATGCAGCATTGCCCAGAGACCGTGAGGAGGATCGTGGAAGCTTGCTGCATCCTGCACAATCTCATGCGAACCCGCTACCCAGTGTTGCAGAACAGGCTTGTGGGACCTCCAACAAGGCAATGGGAGACATGGAGCCTGGGGAATGGAGGCAAGGGCGAAACCTGATCGACACTCAGGATGTGCAAGGCCCCAACAGAGCTTCACGTGAAGGGAAAAGCAGCGCAACTCCTGAGACACTGGTGCAACTCCCCAGCTGGAGCGGTGGTGTGCAAGACAGGATGATAGATGATTAATGGATGCTTCTTCAGCCTGTCTCATCACACTGATGAGATTGGGCCATGTATGTTGGGTGGCCTTCAATGCAACAGGGCATTTTAAACTAAAGAGTTCTGTTTATGTTCAAAATGTGTGGATCAATGCTTACATTGTTTTGATAATAAAGGGCCATAGGTGTGGCACCTGGGGAGGTGGGACCATCCAGTCCCACTATGCTTGCACTGGAGGTTTATCTATCCCACAGCTATTACCCATCCCAAAGGTATCCCTGCCCATCCACAGGTATCCTGCCCATCCCACAGCTATCTTAACCCATCCCACAAGCTCCAAAGGCTTAAACCATTTTCTAAAGTTTCCAGCAAGACTTTATTAAAAAAAAGAAATGAAGCAAGTGTGTAATCAAAAATAGACTTTATTAACAACAAGCTATAAGACAAAAATGAGTCTCTGGTACTTCCTCTTGGTCGCTCAGTCCCAGGGGTGAAGGGTCAGGTGCTGTGGAGGTGGCTGGTGCTGGAGTGCTTTGTCATCAGCTCCCCAGAAGCAGAAGCAGCAGAACCCC
>BHFT01076298.1:0-10113 GCA_004320025.1 Laticauda laticaudata | reverse complement strand
TGAGATGTATGATATTCAGCTTTGTTCGGGTATAGTTGTGTCTATATCAATCAGTTGTGCTTTTTAAAGTTGTAAGCATGTTTCGCAGACAGCTCATCTGCCTCATCAGGCTTCTGTATGTGTTAGGTGACCTGTGAGTCAGACTTTTACAGTTGTTTTCAGTTTAAATTTGGGAGCTAGCCTATTGCTGTGCCAGAAATGTTTTTTTTCTTCATTCCGATTAGCTGGAGAGTCTTGGTCCTCTGTAATTTGGTCTTGGAGTTGCTGTATCTGCTTTTTATTGATGTTTTCTAATACTCTTCTGTCTTTTTTGCGGCTTTTTTTGTTTGAATGGCTGCCAACATTGTGTCCTGTATTGGAGGCTTTTAGTGGGCAGCTTGTGCTTCGAGGAAATGGTGGCTATCATTTGTTAGGAAGCTCGGTTTCATCTGAGTGCCTGTTGGGGTTTGTTTAGTGAGATATAACAGGGGGGATCTGTTTGTGCCCAGGTTGTTTGCCTGGCTTGTGTGTGGAGATTTTTTTGTTTGTGAGTGAGCTTCCAAATGATTGAACATCTTGGTGAATCCTCTCTTTTTATTCATTGGCTTTCCACGGTCTTTTTTCAATCTGTAATAACTTTTCCTTTTCTGATAATTCTGGTTGGGCTGGGGGCCCTTTTTTTCTGTAAAGTTGGGGTTAAGAAAATTTTGGTTGCCCCATTGAAGTTGAGGCTATGACTTGGCTTTCATGTGTTGGACTATGAGGAAGTCCAGCTTTTGTGTTCCAACCTTTTTTTTTTTGTATTACCAGCTTTTTTAACTCATTTTGTGTTGCATCCAGGGTGGGTACTTATTCTCTATTGGTCTGCCAGTATAATGTGGCCAGAGCATGATGCACCAGGGGACTCATATATGCCTTGGTTTTCCAGGTCAATTTACTTTGGGGTTTCCAAGGATGGCTGCTATTTTTTCTGTCTGTTTTTGAAAGGCAGTCTTGATCCGCTGAGCTGTGTAAGTATCCTTACTGATTTTATCTGTAGTACCTCTTATGTAGGGCAAGACAGCTGTTGCCATAGATCTGTTCTATATCTCTAGGCTCTCCATATACTCTCAGTGTTGTTTTTTGTGGATCAAGCTGATGATTTAGCTTTTGTGGAAGCGCGTTGGGCTGTCAGTACTTTGATGTCAATGGGCATAGTTCAGTCATTAATGTGTGTCTTGTCTGGCCAGGTGTTTGGTTATAGAAATTATTGCTGGGTGATGGTGGAATTGGGTCCATTGAGGTAGTGTTGATCGTGTGTTTTGCTTCTGGTATAGGTTGGTGTGTCCTAAGTGTGGCGCATCTGTTTTTTTTGTTAGATTAGTACATCAGGATGGTAGCTTGTTTTGTTTCCGTTTCCATGGTGAACTTGATTTGGGGTGTGTGAAACGTGCTAGCAACTTAATAAGCAGGCAAGCTAATGATGAGCACTGGAAATACCCGAACAAAGCTGAATACGCATATATATATATGTTATGTCTCACCGTAGCCGGCCAACAAAAGTAATAAGTCCAAATTTCAAACGAAAACACAAATAACTAAGGCAAATTCAGGAATTACCTGGGGTTAAATTACTTGAGCTGCGAATGATTCTTGGCAGTCTCAAGCGGCAAGCTGTCTGACCAAGTCTGGATAAGAGAGGCAGAACGTAAACTCAAAAGCTGTCGAGCACAGGCACAGAATCAGCGAAGCCCCTCTCACAGGCTAGTATAATACCGTTGTCCTGAACAAGAACCGCAGAGCTACACACCCACTTTTATTCCCTGTGGGGCGTGTCAGTCTTTCATCTCAGTCTCGATTTGTCTTCTTTTTTTTGCAAGTTGCATCTGCATCGCTTTTGCCTGAGTCTTGTGCGCTCGCATCCAACCAACATTCCTCAGACCTTATCCTCATTAGAGGCTCTGATACGCTCTCCTGATTATCTGTCGACAGCTTGCGGCACAATCAGGAGGAAGTTCGCTGGCTGGGAGCGAGAAGTCCTGAGAGGAAGGCAATTCCAAATCCTCTAACAAAGAAAGGCTCACCGCCCCTCAGAGCAAAATCGTCCGCCTTCCTCATTGTCAAGTCTGTGTCTTCCAGCAAAGCAGCTCAAACCTGCAGAGCCCCATAATCCTCGCTCTTCCTCACTCGAACCAAATGTCCTGGACCTCTGACAAAGCAGTGCTCAAGGCCTCTGCGTCACAACAATATCCGCTCACGGCGCAGGGCCCTTCCCGGAGCAAGTCTGATGACAGGACGTGTGTTTCAATGGGAACTGTGCATTTGGAATGCTCCGGATAAGTGGACCGGCCGGAAGCAATCCACCCAGAGAGAGGCTTCTGGTCCATCCCCCAGCCTCTCGACAAAAGTATTGAAATTGTCCCTTTCAACCCAGCGAGAATCCCGAATGCTGACGCACTGTGTAATCAGCAGGCGGGATCATCATCGGGTACAGATGGACGGAACCATAGGCATTGGGGAGAAATGGAGAGCACAACGAAGGGGCGTCAGGAAACAGAAGGGGAATGGTGGAAGAGCAGATGAATGCGGGCATAGAGCGGGCAGTAGGGTGAGGCCTATAAGCAACCGGGATTGATGAAACGCCTCGATAGGAAAGGGACGATGAAGCGATGGTCGCAACTTTTTGATCGGAACAGATTAGACCTGTAGATGCTTACATGGATAACCACACCCTGTCTCGCCAATGGCCAGCGGGAGGTTTGTCACCGCGTGAACGATCCATGACCTTTTATAGCGGCTCCTTACGGCCTTTCTAATGCTGTGAAATAATTGTGAACAGAAATGTAGTTCTGACAAGAAGTCGCATCTCGGGAACCAGGGATCCAAGAGCGACAATGGGAAAAATCTTGGATGGAAACCCAATTTGCGTTCTTAGAGAACTGTGTGTATTTTTAGGGATGTACCAAGGAGAATTCAGTTAAAAAAGATAATTAGTTATGTGTTATAAAATACGAGGTAGAAAATGTATGTTATACCATTGTAAAGGCGTAAAATTTAAGATCTTAAATAAGATATGAATGGATAATAATTAAAATATACAAAGGTGTTATACTCCAGTCTAACGTATGGGTACTTACATTTGTGCTGTTTAGCTTCCTTCGGGTATTATCCCACGTCATTGTAGTTCTGTTATATATATATATACATACATACATGTGTGTGTGTGTGTGTGTGTGTGTGTAAAACAACAGTAAGTGAAATAATTATTCTATTTGAGTTCAGCTCAGCCATTGATATTTATAGCAATCTTTTACATTTCTTTTTTAAAATATTTCCATCTTTTAACAAACATTCAATTACCTAATAATATCAGTTGTCATTCACTTTAATCACCTATATTTCATATTACAATAATTATTAACAGTAATCAAGCAAATTCATTCTGTCAACTGACATTAACTTCATTAAGAATATTTCATGTTTCTTTTCAATTATATATTCTTTTTTAAATCTTTAAGAGCCTTATTCTCTTATCCACTTTGTTTCATTTAATTACTAACAAATATTCCATTGCATAACAATGTCAATTTTATCTATCACTTTAATAATCCATCATATTTTCTAACTCTTTTTTTATTTCTAGTATAACAATGCTATCTCGTGTACCCTTGCAGAATCCTTTCTTTAAGTTAAATGTTTAACCATTGTCTTATACCTTTAATTCTTGTACATTTTCCCTGCTTCTCTATATCTTGTTTCTGTACTTCATAACTTCTTTCCCTTTCCATTTTCCCCCTCTTCTTCTCCCTCCCCTTTTTGTTCCCCTATCTGATTCTCCCTTATGTGAACCTCCCTTCTGTTTCTTCCTAATGTTGTAATTACTTTTCAAATTACTCTTTTTTTTGGTTGTTGCTTCAAGTCTTAAGTTTTTAACTCCCTTTCCCTTCTTTACCCCACTTAAAATTGCTTGGTCATTAAAGATGGCTTCATCTTTGTCCATTTCTAAAAATTGAAATACGAAGCCAAAGGATTCTCTTCCCTCTTGTGCTTCTTCTTTTTGTTCTTTAAGTCTCATTAACTCTTCAAGGAGTGATGCCATTTTAAAAGTTTTTAAACAACTCCCAATTGATTTTAGTTTGTTTCATTAGGGTCCACCATCCAAAATTCCAGTGATCACTCTATAATCCAAAGCTGTTTTTTGCTTCTTTTCTTGCTTTCTCTTTCCAAGAGAAAGTGAAACTTTGTAACAAAGTTTCAGCTACAATGTATCTTTTACAAGTCTTGTTAAAATTCCACTGTTATTTTTTTTTAATTCCAGGTGGTCTCCTCCATTCCAGATTCCACCATCTTTTTTTCCCCCTTCTACTTTCTCCTTTTTTAAAAATTTTTAAATTATCCAAGAGTCTTTATCCCTTTGACACTTTATTTTCAGCCTATTAACAGCCTAAAATTGCCTGTTAATGTCAAAGTGGATAAATATCAATTTCTTGTTTAGATCTCCTCTTCTTAATGTTCAAAGTAAAAAAAAAAAGCAAATTCTTTTTCCTTTTTCCTTTCCAATTTCCTTTCCCTTTCTCTTTCGGTGCTTTAAAAATCTTTTTTAGGAATAGCATTAGTCTTTGTAATTCAAGTTCCAGGGTACCTTAAATAGATGTTTTCCCCATTCAACCCGGTCAGTCAGACTTTCTTCTTTAAACTTCCTCCTGCACAATCTTGTCTGGTCAGGTTCTTCTTTGAGGTGGCCATTTCTGACCACCGCTGCAACTGCCTTTGGGAAAGGGAATAATGGCCAGCCGAGGAGGAGAAATGCGGTTCTCCTTAACCCTGCTGGAAGTTTCCCCCTTCTTCACCACCTCTATGGGGTGGCTTCAGCCCTGAATTCAAGTGGCTTGGGGTGCTCCAGTGGCGAGCACAGATTGAAACCGCACATGATCATGGATTTCAGTCTGTTGCCGAAAAGCCCAAACCGGACATCCCCTAGCTTCATTTTCCATTAGATATGCCCTTCTATTTCTTGTTTATCACAATCCCCTTTCTGCTCATGTGGACCTTATTCCAAACAAAACACTGACCTGCCATTCATCAAGTTTAGGGAATCTATTTGACTTTAAGAAGAATGGAGCGGTATATCTCTCTTGTGGGGCAGGAACCTATTGGTCATGCTGCCATATGGAGAATTCACATGGCTGATAAACAACTGTAGAGAGTTATATGTCAGTCCTTAATTTATTTTTCTTGTGTGCTAGATTTCAGCATTTGGAATTTAGGAAGACATCAATAAATTAATTTCAATCTAATGCAGCCCAAAAGGAGTGGGGTTGGATGGGCACCATGAAAATTCACAAAGTGACTTTGGGCCAGTCATTCTGTTTCACCCCAGCCTACCTCACAGTATTGTTACTAGGGAAAATGAAGGATGAAGCACTATGTATTCCTCTTGAGCTCCTGGAGATAAGGCAAAATATAAATCTAACAAATGAATGAAATAATGAAAAGCAAACCTTTAGAGGTTTAAAGCTGTTTAATATATTGTGGGAAGGTAGCCATTATATCATGCTAACATAGAATATGGAGTAAACTTTTATTAAGTTAACAATGAATAAGAATGTTCTATGAACACAGACTTTCAGCCTGAACAAATAAAAGCAGAAGAGACCAAAAAGTGCAAGATAGCACAACTTTTGAGGCAAGCCAGATGCCTAAAGGCACAGTTTTCCCATTGTGGCATGGTGGCCAAATCCCCGGAATGAACATATGGTTTTAAAATTGCTTTCCTCCACAACCTTTTGTTTGAACTCACATAAATGTGTCTGATCAGATTTGGAATTTCTTACATAGACTAATCACATTGCAAAAGGGCAGTAAATGGCTTAGGTAAAAGATTTCTAAGGCAAAATCAGCACCGACGGGAAGTTGCTACTAAGCATCGCATGGGGTCTGCCTGATGCCCATTAGAATTGCACAGTCTGACTTTACAACATGTTATTTATTCAAGGCACAGAGAGTCGCAAAGAGCTTGCCTCACAAGGGCAATAATTCTGACACAGCCTCGTCTTCCTGATTTACCACTTTTTGTACACATTTTTTTTTCATTCCTGATATTGGAAGGAGGAAAGAAATCTAGGGGAGCAGACAAGCCCTGTATCAAAAGATAAGCCGAACGTATCAAAGCAGGGGTGCTTAATGGCCCTCTGAACCTTGGAGCAAATTTCATTTGCCTGGTGGTTGCAGATTTTCTGTTTCTCAAAATACAGAAATGGCTGGAAACCAACAGCTCGTACCTTTGCATTTTGGACAGTATCACAGGTAGCAAAGCTACCACTGATTTGCCTATGGATGATGCAAAGACAAAAGGTTGCAAAATGCATCAGCTCTGATGCACAAGTATTACTTAAGGGTAAGCTACACCCTGCAGTTAGAAAAGACAAAGAAGGATCAGACAGCTGAGAAGAAGCAAGCATGAGGGCATTTGCTGAGGGCACTTGCTCATTCTGTAGACCATGCACTTCACAGGTTAAGCCTAGCACTGTGTCTCCCTCTCCCTTAATGCAGCATAAATAAGTGTCAAGTTCAAGCTACCACCAACAGACCCCGATTGCATTGGGAAGGACACAGCCTGTCTTCTCACAGTGTCTGCACACAGGCTCAACAGCAATAACATATGTTGACAGCTTACTGCACTCAGAAGCAGCCTGACAGTGTCCAGGGACAGCCTGAGCTTGAAAAGACCACCCTGGCCTTGTCACCAACAATGTGGGAGAAAGGTTGAGAGGCTTTTATACCTCTTTCCACCATTGCTATACATCTGTCTTGTACTCAGCAACCCATGGGATGACACGGTCCCTAACAGCTTGTGTATTTATGACCTTGACTGGCTTGAAGCTATTGTGCTAGAAATATACAGAGAGGGCATCCATTTACTGACTAGAGACAGAGACAGATATATCATATGCAAGCACCAATGTGTCCCAGTAATTAGTGTTGGTCTAAGCTCAAGAAGACCCAGTTCAGGCTTGCTTGCAACCATGGAAACTATGTACTGTAGGTAACTGTGAGCTTTCTCTCAAACTAATAGCAATAGCACTTAGACTTATATATTACTTCTCAGTGTTTTACAGCCCTCTCTAAGTGCTTTTACAGAGTCAGCCAATTGCCCCCAACAATATGCCCTTATTTTACTGACCTTGGAAGGATGGAACACTGAGTCAACCTTGAGCCAGTGAGAATTGAACTGCCAAACTTTATATGAAGGATGCAATTAGAGTGTTAAGGAAAGTTTCATCTTAATTATTTTATGCTTTTATTATACTTTACATGGCTAATTTTAGGCAATACTTTCTCCACCTTTCCTCTTTTTGCTCTACAAATGTTGTTTGCCACCGTCTCTAATACATGGATCTATTTAGGGACTAATAAAATACAGCCTTCAGGTTTACTTAGGTATACAATCATCTGAGACTGATTAACAGCCAGGTAGAATGTGTCACTTTATTTTTTCTTTTTAAAACTCAGGAGAGGCAAATGTCATACCAAGTCAAAGCAGTGTCACTGGGGAGAACAAGAGAGTGTAATCACCTGAATGTGAACTAGCAGAATTGGCAAAATAGTATTATAATCCAGGAATGGGTAACTTATACTCCTTCAAACATGGTTCTACTGAAGTACTATCAGACACCGATAGCTTGTAAAATAATAAGGGATAAAACATGGGGTGTCACTATACATCTACAGGACTAACAGTCCAATGTCTGCTCTAGTCCGTTTCATTTCTTGGGAGGATGGTTGGAAAAAGGAGAAGTCACAATATAGTTATTGGTGCAGTGATTAGAATGCAGCATTGCAGGTTAATTCTGCCGATTGCCAGAGGTTTGATCCTCACCGTCTTAAGGTTGACTCAGCTTTCTATCCTTCCAAGGTCGGTAAAATGAGGATCCAAATTGTTGGAGACAATAGGCTGACTCTGTAACTGCTCAGAGAAGGTTGTAAAGCACTGTGAAGCGGTATATTTAGTCGAAGTGCAATTGGTATTGCTACTGACCAAGGTTAAATTTTAAAGGAAATTCTTACTAGAAGGCTGCATATCTCTCATTACTCCCCAGTGTCACTTACCAACATAACTAATGCGACCCTTGTTCTCTTCACTAGTTGCTCCTCATTTGCCGAAAAGAGATGCTTGAATACCCTCTGAGCATTCCCTTTCCCTCTGTGAATGCATATATGTTTCAGCCTGTTTTATACATTTTTACTAATTAATGCTGTTTCCAGAACAAATGCTCTGCTACTGCAGGCCTCCAAACAGCCCTAGGGCTGGATTGTTAACGAGGATTTTAATTTGTTAATTAAAAGCAGGATGCCTTCCTAGCAAACTGCTGTACCACATTGTGTCTCAGAGAAGGCTCAGGGGCGAAAATACTTTCCAATATGCCATGCATTAAATTATAGCCAAGCAAAATAAAAGGCTGATTAGGATATGTAAAGGAGAGAAAAGAGTTTGGATGATTCCTCATCAGGGTTAGCCCTTCTCACAGATGGGAGGCTTGACTTACTCTTTGAGTCAGAAAGACTGAAGCATAGAGTCAGCTGCTGGATGTTCCTCTGAGTTGAGAGATGAAGTGGAGGACTGGATAAATGGCTTAATGAAGACAATAGCATTATTGGCTATAGATTAAGAACTATAGGATGGTTGGTCAATACACAGTTGTTCCAATAATGTGTATGGCCTTTTACAAAGCAGCAGAGGCCAGTGGTCGGCTCATCCCTCCTTCAAAGAAATGTGCAATTTAAAATTTAACTGAGCAGGGTTAAGAAAGGGATGAAAACAGATCTGAGGGTAAATTGAGGGAAGAAGAGGTGACTGTTGTGCTTTGTCATAGCCAAACATTCAGAAATAAACTGTAGAGTCCTGCACCCCAAAAGTTCTCCCATACATCCTGCATCCTTGGCCTTCATCCATAGCCACACATCATACAGGTGACATCTTACAAGATCTTGCATCTTACAAACCCTTCAAACATGTCCCAGTGCCCAAGGACAAACTATTAACTGTCAATAGTAATAGAGCTCATCTCTTTCCTGATCCAAATACCTGGGGTACCACCCAGGCCTGCATTATGTCGTGAAAGGGAAACAGTGTTGGGGCATCCAAACCTCGGGGGTGGGGAGATGCTGTTCCACCTGATGAATGAAATAAGAAGCCCAATCATCATCAAAACTAAGCTAGATATAAAAAGAAGGTTCAAAGTGAATTATAGGGTGAATTATCATCCCTCTGCTATCTGGCTCAAAAGCAACTTAATGTTTCATACTGAAACATGACTTTATTAGAAAGCCATTTTGAAAATTTCAAACAAAGACGTGTGTGTGTGTGTGTGTGTGTGTGTGTGTGTGTGTGTGTGTGAGAGAGAGAGAGAGAGAGAGAGAGAGAGAGAGAGAGAGAGATGATACACTGCTTCCCACTGAATTCTGGATCCAAAAGGACAGGATGGCTATGTCTCCTATCATCTTTATCTGCTCGCATTTGCATGCTTTTGAATGGCAGGGCTGGCAGGAGCTGTAGCAAGGATGGGAGCTTACCTCATCACACAGTGCTTGGGTCTCAAACTACTAATCTTCCAGGCAACAAGCCCAGCATCTTAATCAATAGGCCCTCTCGGCTATTAAGTAAAGAGTACACTTGCTATTTTAGAGCAGGGGTGTCAAACTCACAGGGTTGGATGCTTCACACACTGGCCATACCCATGCCCATGCCCAGTTTAGTGAAGGGGAAAAAAGTCATGATACGTCACATGACAATACCATGAAGACGTGAGTTTGAAACCCCTGTTTTAGAGGATCTGTACTTCAACCTCAGATTTGGGACTGTGAAGGGTTTAAAACAACAGAAGAGTTAAATATCCTTACAAAAGGGAGAGAAACAGATAGTGAAACCAGTCATCTTTCTGGATTTTTATCAGTTTCTGAGAAATAGTCATGTTAGGGTCTTTTGCAGGAAAAATAGATAGCATTTTTGTGCCATGTTAAAGGTTATTTGATTATGGCATATACTTTTGTGAAGCACAGTGGGGCTGGACGGAATTTTGACTGGAGAAAAGGGACTGGGTAAGTGTGGCGCCACCGCCTCCCATTGTAGAGGGCCCCCTCCCTTGTCTCAGTTGG
>BHFT01076297.1:0-18166 GCA_004320025.1 Laticauda laticaudata | reverse complement strand
GATGAAAAACGGATGCAGTGAATACAGAATGGAAGCATCGCATTAACCAACGGATGGCAAGTGTTTCTCTCCGTTTTACATCCTCTTTCCATCCTTGGTGCTGTGTGACAGAGGCTTTAGCCAAAACTTTCTTCTTCTCTTGTTTAGTATTGTATAACTAATATCCTCTTTTTTATGGCGTGTGTGTGATTGTGTGTGTGTTTGTGTGGTGAAAAATTTAAATAAGCACAGTTTTTTCATGTGGAAAGAGCTAACGGAACCACATATTTAAAAGGAGAACCCATACAAATTAGAAAAAGAGCCAACAAAACCCATCAGGGCGAGCAAGAAGAGTGGCTACCAGCCTTCAGAATTCTCCAAAAGATTTAAAAGATATTATGCGTCTGCATACTTAGTTACTGTTTGCCTTTTCAAATATCTGCAGTATATTGAAAGACAAACCTGAGGAAAAGTTACCCTAAGAGTCACTTAATAGTGAGGTGAGTAGCATATAAATTTATGTATTTAATAAATACATAAAGAAATAAATAAAAAAAGTGTTGATTAAATTCAAAACACTTTTAAAGGAAAAGCAAGGTAAAACAATCTTTTCACTCCTCCTCTCACTTCAGATAGCAGGGAATATATTGCGGGGGATAGAATATTACTAATGAAATGTACAAAAAAGGAGAGCTACATTCTATTTATGGCTCTTGCTTCAAACATGATTGTGATAAAGGGATTGTATATATTATCCACTTGCATAAATGGAATGTATCATCTTTCTTCTGTCTTATTCTGTAGAA
This sequence comes from Laticauda laticaudata, assembly GCA_004320025.1. NCBI lineage: Eukaryota > Metazoa > Chordata > Lepidosauria > Squamata > Elapidae > Laticauda > Laticauda laticaudata. The sequence goes on along the minus strand of BHFT01076297.1, from coordinate 17,381 downwards.
TGTAATAATATGTAAATTGTAAAATGCTGGGTCCCAGTATATTTCTTTTATTACCTGCCAATTGAACAAGTGTTTTCCATGAGCAAAACTATGTTTCATTTTTTAAAGAACAGTCACAACGACAGGCAGCAATCTCCATTGGGATCTATATTTCTTTTCCCTCAAATGGTAGGTTTGGATTATATTTGAGGTTTTTTTGTGTGATTACATCTGAGTAATTTGGGCCAAGCCTCTCCAGGCTTTCTCCTTAGTGGGAGATGTTTAACCTCTTTTCTGCTGAAGGAAGAGGATAAATTGGGTTCAATAAAACAATTTCTCGTCCATTCTGTTCATAAACTGGTTATATAGAAGACACCAATCTCGAGATGTTTGGAGAAGAATGCATAAATGTTTCCTGTGCCGAAATGTCAGGCATTTAAACTTCAAAATAAAAAATGGAGTCAGCCAAATCCTGGAGATAAATTGCTCACAAGTCAAGAATATTAATGGATATTTGATGGGCTGCTGCACTGAAGAATGAATCCCTGAAAGCTTAGAGATACCAGGAGAAAGCACAGCTGTGGAGCAGGAGGGAGAGAGAAAGGGACAAATTAGTTCCTCCCCTGCTTAAGGGCTGAAGGCCCGATCATTAGTGGCAAACATATGTTTTGAAGGAATTGGAACTGGTGGCAATGAAAGGGTGATGCAGCTAGAGGACAGCTGAGAGGATTTTGCCATTGCTGGCCTTCTGAGTTGAAGGTCAGGGAGATTAATGCAGAGGTGGGCGATTTTAGCAAAGGGTTCTCTGCCTGGTTGCTGGGTGGGCATGGCCATGGTGGCCATGGCCTAATTGGCTTCCTGCACAATGTCAGAGGGGGCGCTTTTGCCCTCCCCATGCTCTGGAGGCTTTCCTTGGGCCTCCGGTAGGGCGAAAATGGCCTCCCTAGATTCTGGAGACTCTGGAAGCTGGAAACGGGCCCATTTCCAGCCTTCCCGAACTTCCAGGAGGCCCATTTTTCGCCCTCCCAGAGTCTCTGCATGTGCCCTGCATTTACTTGCATACAAAATGAGCCACGTGGGGACTCCTGGGAGGGGCAAGGCAGAAGTGGAATTTGGGGGTTCTCCGAACTGCACAGAATCTTAGCTAGGGGCTCTCCTGAACCCCTGCGAACCCCAGCATCCCAACCCTGGATGGATGTGATTATGTGGAAGATTAATGTGATTATGAGGATGAATTCCTGGGAATGAAAATAGTTTCAGGAAAGTCTAGCAGGGGGGAACTTCCTCCACTTCACTTCTTTTCCACTCATCCCTTTTTTTAATTATCCAGCAATGTCTTGTGTATTGTAATAAAAGTGCACAGAAGAATATATACAGAATCAGAATATTATACAATATAATTTTCTGAATGCATCTTATCTCTAGCCCCCGCTTTTCACATACATATTTTAACCCTGTTCTGCAAATCAATAATTTGATTCCTGGTCCCATAACCTGTAGGCTTATGAAAGCATTCAATCAAATTTTCTCAGGACCTTGTTCGGCATTTCAAAATGTACCTGCAGTGCAATATTGATGAGTGAAATGAACATACTACGTATGAAGAAGACTCAGGCTTGGATTCTACTCTCAGGTCTTAGAATCATGTTTGATCCTGTAGCCTGATGCCTCTGCTACTGTGACAATTACCGTACCTGCCTAGCAGAACTATGAAGTCCTAACTTTTATCCTGAATACTTAGGCCAGCTAATCTTGGATAAGGCCAAATTAATAGTAAAAGAGAAAGACGGGGCACTGATCACCAAAGTGATATTACCAGTGCCCCTCAATTCCATTGCTAGATGTTAGACAGTTGTAAAGAGTATCTACACAATTAAATGCTCAGAAAATATGGATGGGTCTTTCCCAGAGCCTGTTTTGATGGCCTCTCATCAGCTATACTGGTGGGAGGATTTCATGGGACTCCTTATTTGCAGGTGTTTTATTCTTGTCGTTCCATGTCTCATATGTTGCCCTTTCTACAGTTGCCCCCAATTCAGGTCTGAGCCTGATGCCAAAGCCGATGAAGAACACCAGACATGTGGTGCAGGTTTTGTTTCCTTTTATTGAAGCACTTCAGCAAAAGGAAATCCCTGGCCAGCAAACTGCTGGACCCAGAAGAAAGGACTCAACAATTTTAATATTCTGGACCCAGAAGAAAGGACTTATACAGTTTTTAAAGATGGGATAAAAAAATGTGTAATAGGCATTCTGAAAATTATCTAAAGGGTCCTCTATTGATTCCATGCCATTCCTATTTCTAAGTCTTGATTAATAAACACTTCAAAGGTTATCTCTTGGCTCTATTTCCACATAATTTTAAAAGTTAACTAATAGGCAGCCCAGAAGACTTTTAGCAGGTCTTCTATTGGCTCTGTCTTAGCCCTGTTCCTTGTCTTACCAATATGCCTTGTATGATGTGCCTGACAGTCAGCTCTTGTTTTCTACATTGAAAGGAGCCTCACTGGTCCACACTCCCTTATTATGAAAGTCTTACAAATACACATCTTCTCCCTTCCTTTTAAGATCATGCCATAACCTTGCCTTTTTACAGCAAATGGCCCTGCAGCAAATAGCCCATCGCTACAATGCCCCAAAACAGGCTCTGAATGTCCAAATCATTGCCAAATATGTGGGCCATACAGATAATTTTTCTGTTTATTATTTTTTTAAGGGATGCTAACTCCAGCATATCAAGTGGCCAAATACCTTCACCAAGTTATACAAGTCAGCAAAACTTTTTAATTATATGTGTTATTTTATTGTCCTATTACTTTTCCCCTTTCCCGATAACAAATAGTTACAGTAAACTATTTCCTTTTTTTTCCTGTACTCTTTTATTATAAAGGCTGATCCAAACTGTAATAAAGATATTTGATTTGATTTGGAAATGATTTGCAGCTGTGTTTTCTGGCCTCTCTATAAGTGGTTTTCACACTGCCTTAATTCACAACCATCCCTGACAAAGCATAATGCCTGGGTTAACAAAACACCAAGACAAAGCCAGACAAACCGCATTGCAGATTAGCCTGCTTTATGAATCCAGACACTGTTTTTTTAAAACACAGGAACTCTTAAAGAACATATTCTTAGCCAGGTGCTTTCCAAATGTGCTGCAACTCAACTACCATTTGGGGATCTTGAGACTTATATTTCAATGAAAAACACCATGTCGGAAAAAGCTGCCATGAAGCATATCCCTTATGCAAATTAATGTATGCTTGGGGTTTTTGTTATGTAGATGCTACCTAAACTGTGGATTTTTATTTTCTTTAAAAGCAACATTTCTTCTCTGGAGCCTCATTTAGTTTATAAGCAATCAACAAACAAATAAATAAATAAGCAAGCAAGCCTGACTTGGTGTAACCAGCAGGGCTTGCCATGTTATTCATAGTTTTCAGCCAATCCATTACAGTCATACTGAATAGTTAATTACTGCTTCCTCTTATACATCTCCATAAAGTACGTTTTTATAGGAAAGTAGGAGCTGTCAGCGTGGAAAATAACAGGAAAGGTGCAATTCAGTTCTCTGAGAGTTCAGTATATGCTTATTTCATAATAATATTTGTGTGTATTACATCATAATCTATTTGTGTGTGTGTTGTGGTTCGCTAGCAGCAGCTGTGGATGGCTGAGGTCTTGGAGAGTGAGGATTCAGATGAGGGGCCTGTGTGTGATGCAGGGATGGGGCCAGGATTATTAGGGAGTGGAATGCTGCCTTCAGAGACTGTGGAGGCTGGCAGCAGTGATGAAGATGTTCCTGAGGAGCCTGTGGCCAGTGCACGTGCATGCAGGGCTGCTTGAAGGAAAGAGCAGCTGCAGCACCACGGGCGACTCATGAGTAAGGCTGCAAGGTAATGGCCCTCCCTTAAGAGATAAAAGCCAGCTGAGAAACTGGAGTTCTTTGCAGGAAGCAAATAAGTTTTTGCACTCAAGCCTTGTGGCTGGTCGGATTATCTTGTTGGTGTTTGGAGATTCTTCGTGTTTGAAATATTTCTTGGCAACTTTATCTAGTGTTCTTGGCAGCTTTGTACAACCTTGGCAAGGCTCATTCTTATCAGAGATAATTAGTTTGAAACAGCCTTTTAACTTTGAAGGAACAGAATTCGTAGAGTCATTAAAAGGTTTTGCTGTTACTTCCCTTTCGTGTTTGTTTCCTTGGAACAAGGTCTGAGCCAAAACAGTGTGGGGAGGAGGTGTTAAGCACCACAAATTCTTTTTTGGTTGAATGAACAGTGTTTCCGATGTTGCCTCCAAATCATGCGACAGTTTCCCAAGAGATAACCACAGTAAGACACTGCAGGAAAAACAACAAGGAATATTTTGGTGCTATAAAGTAGAGCTAAAATTATCTGGGTAGGGCTGCAATATTTATTTTATATGGCTGCAAAATCCAACAAACCAATAGTTTGCATTTTTGGCAGTGAAGACAACAGAACTCTACCATAAGTCACAAAAAGTTTAAAAGAGAATAGATGGATTGTGTAAGTTTTTAAAGTGCCTCGAGAGTCTTGTTGTTTTGCTCTGGGACAGATAAGACCTGTAATTGTGTTATGTGTTGAGTAATGCAAGTTTCCAAAAATGTTTTGGAGCAGTCACCTTCCCTTTAATAAGTGGAGTATTTAAAGCGATGGCATCTTTGCTTTTAGACTTCTGTGGAAAAAGCTGATCTGCTTGAACAAAGGAAAAAGTCCAAAGCACTTCTGAATCATTTTTTCAAGCACACACAGCCCTATTGAGCAATGTTATGACTAACTCTGAACTGACAGAAGGTAAAGTGCTAATCACCTAGCAGTTAAGCTGCTTGTAATCACAAAAAAAATGAGGCTGAATTAACTGACTTAGGAAATATTTCGTTTGGTCAGTTAAATTTCTTATCATTTGGAATGTCTATGTAGTTCGCAAGTCAAGCTATTTGCCACTCCCTGAAGTCTATGCCCAGATTAGCAATTTGTAGGTAAGACTATCCAGGCATGGATTAATGATTAGCCAAGTTCAACATTATACCTGCAGTAATAGTCAGAAGACACATTACATTACAGCGAGCATCCTGCATTTTTAGTGCAATATAGTAATCATGTGACTTTATTGCATATGACACTCAGAGGCTGATCTTTAGGAAAAAGCAAGTGTGGTTGGAAAATGTGGCAAACAGTGAAGGGCATGACCAGATAGACAATTAATCTGCTTTCAACCAATCTGTAAAGCAGAAAAGCACACTTGCATTAACCATACTGACATTATTGCTGATCCTATTCTGCCCCTGCAATGAAGTGTTGAGAGAAATATCCATCTTTTTCAGTTCCAAGCTGGGAGAAAGGCACTGGAGACAAAATTAAGGCTGGAGGCTGATTGGAAAGAGGGTCCATTTATTGATAAAGCAGAAGCACATGGGTGGTTCTGGGCAGCTGACCACATGGAGTTGTGCGAGAGAGGTATTTATACACTCTCTTGGGCTTTGAACTTAAGCTTCCTGTTCAAGAACATATATTCTATTGGCTGTTGTAGAGATCATAGCTGGCTTTGTAGGTTGTCTGAGACAAGTTTGGTTGAAGTCTGGAGAGTGATGCAATGACCCCAGATAATTGTGTCATGTGGTGAGCACTGATGCTAGATGGGTTAATCCTATTATGTCCTGGAGGGTCATGTCTTAATCTGTTCATCCTGGAGCTGGAAGTCTTTTGTCTTGTAGATAGGCTGGCCCAGTCTTTCTTAGTTGGCACCAAAAGTCTGCTGGGGGCAGGGAGCTGTTTTCTGTCTTTTTAATTATCCAGGAAAAAATAATATTCTGCCTTTTTAATAATTCTCAAAATGTTTCATTCTTCTAGGAGAGGGGGTCTTCCCTCAGAAGAAAGCTTGTGCACTCAAATAAATAGGTGTGGGACTGAATATTTATTATGCTGAAAGGTTCAATGACATCAGAAAAATTGTTTAGAATAGCTAGAAACATCAGAATTTGGGAAGTTTTTTCCTGGGACAGAACGCAGAGGCCAACTACTCAAATAAGAGTGTATATAAGAACTTTGAGGAAATTCCATTCATATAATTAATGCTTAAGTACATTATCTTGTATAGGTTATCACCTGTACCCCATGCCACTGTTGTAAACACCCATGCCTAAAAAAGAACAAAAGAAACGGTGTTCCCTTGAATGCAATTTTACCAATATATGGCACATTGTACTTTTTCATAATGATGAAAATACTTCCATATAAAAATAGTTAATGTTCTATTCTGTTCAAGCAAGTTTGGGATAAATGTGTGATTCTTTAACTTTTGAACTGCATATCATTTACAAAAATTTACATCCTAACCCAAACGGTTCAGAAGCCTGAATTTGGATTCAGTTCAAATAGAGATGTAAATTTTATTTTGAGGTTTTCATTTTGTTTAATGTAGTCAGTGAATTGGGCCTTATTTTGCTTGGCAAGCTAGGAGAAATCCTAAAGTGATTTAACAGTGTATAAACCTAGGTCATGTGTAAATCCTGCCCTGTATCAGGTACTGGAGATGCTGCAAAAACTGCATTAAAGAAAACCATGGTAAGTCCAGTCAAGAACTCCCTTTTTATATTTAATGCTGCTCAGTGCTCTTGTCATCTCTTTGAGCTATTCAGTTTTCTACAGGATGAATAAAAAATGATTTGTAAAAAGACTGCACTATAATTTGTCATCTCTATATTACCTAACCAAAAAAGGATTACTTTTATTGCAAATGATAATGCCAGAGGAAGCAAATCAATGATGGCAGAAGCCTGCAATTAAGAATAAATATCTTTACGGAAGAACTATAAAATTCAGAGTACTGATTTAACTCTACTTTTCTCTGAAACATCCCTAGTGATACGTCTTAACGTTTTGTCATCAGTATCCTTTCTGAGCTACACAAGAATTTTCTATCAAAAATCACTGTTATTACCAGTTCCTTGTATCTTCTTTTTAGTTTTTCTTGTTTGCTATAAATTTGAGGTTATCATAGTTTAACTTTCCAAAAAGGGAACAGAGTGGAGAGAAGTTGCCATATAAACCAATGTACTACAGGAAATGTATGTATTTATTTTGCATTTTTATTCTGCTTTTCTTCCTAAGATTTCAGGATAATTTCTCAATCTGTTTTCTCCCCAATTTTTCTCATTAGAGAGAGGTGTCATGGAATCCACAGAGCGAGAGTCTAAGATCAGAGTGGCCCTACTCATAATACAGTATATTCCAAATATACCAAAAGTCATAAGAAGCATTGGATTTGCATATGCTTGATATAGGTTTGTAATCAGATAGTTGCACCTTACTATCTGGTATATATGGTCAATGGGCATAATCCTCTCCCTCATTCCATTCTTCCCTCTACGTATCATTTTATGTAAAGTTGATTGATAAGAGATGGGAAGCCTGTGGCTCTCCAGATGTTGCTGAACAACAACAAACACCCAAGTTTGTGCATCCAAGAGTAAAAACTTGGGATCCCTCATCCATGATTGATGCTGTAAAGTATGTGATAAACCTTTACTGAACTGCAGATAAAACTGCAGTCACCTCCTGCAAATGATACATAAAATTTATTATTTCTATTTGAAAATTGATATATTCACTAATACCCACATGTATACCCCAAGATACCTTATTTATACAGGGCGATAAATCCAAATGGGAAGTTTGGATTCCATAATCCAAAGTTTGTTCCATAAAACAGGGATTCTTAAACTGTGGGTCGTGATACACAGCAGGCCATGAATAGAGGAACATCACAAGACTTTTTAAATTTTCGCTCAGACATGGTGGTGAAGCTTTAACTTTGGAGTACCACTAAGTTTACAAATTGAATATTATTAAGCTTTGGTTCACAGAAGCACAAGGTGGCTATGAACATTTAACAATTTGTATTCTTTAAAATATTTTTATAGAATATTAATTTGAAATTTTGAAACCAGCATATCTATTTTATAATACTTTTAAAAGTTGTCTATCACTGTTATGTTAAAATGCAGATAAATGTATGCTTTTAAATGTAATATATTTTGTGCACTGGGTTTTTAACACATTTAAAATGAGCAAACCTGATTTCAGAATAGTATAACCACTACACCAGGTGTTCATGTGAGAAAGTACTATTCTTATCCATATACACGGATCACCATTTTCTAGATCTGAATTCTCTGATAACTATCTCTGTGTCTGGGCATTTCTGGGATACATATAGCAGATCCATAGTTTTTGACTGCCTGTAATAGTACAATGATAATGAACTTAGGGAACTATCAGTGCTTGATTACAGCTTATACACCCTATACTACTGTGGAGGAATTATTGATATCTTCTCATGCTTTCTTGGGGTGGTGGTGGAAATCCTGTCTCTCCTTGAATTTTGATCACTGCTCATTTGCACAAAAAAACTAAATGCAACTCACCTTGGCAACTTTAAGATACTGGTATGTGGATTTCAACTCCCAGAATTCCAGAGCCAGCACGCTTGACTGGAGAATTCTGGGAGCAGAAGTCCACAAAGAGCCTTATTTAGTCAGGATTTTCTATGATTGATGAAATGCCATCAGATTGGTGTCTACTCTTAACAACCACAGAGAGAGATTTTTTTCTAGGATTTGACTCAAATATAATTTTCAGGTCTTGCACTTGCTGACATAAGTAACAAATGAATGGTGAAAGACATTAACTATGAACAAGTGATACATTTTGTTATCTTAAAATGAATGCCAGCTTTTAGGAATTATGTGACCAAGCAAGCTCATCTTTTTCTCATCTGCATACCAAGCAAACTCATCTCTTCCTTTAAAAATATGATTTTAAATCTGATTTTGATTTTTGTTTGTTTCCAATGAGACATATTTATTTTATAAACTTAACAGCTACATTAATTTAATGTGATACATTTTAATTCATAAAAGTGGTATGATTGGGTTTTTTGACCAATCCTAGTTTACTCATGAGGCAGAACGTTTCCATACAAATTAATTCACCATTTTAGGGAACTGTTATCATGTTAGTTGTGAAGTTTAAAGGAAGATTTTTTTCTGTCCTTCAGTTTTCACAACATTTAAATAAATAACTTATGCTTTGGAAAGAATGCAAAATTACAGTGGATTTCCTTTTGGATCAGCAACTTTGACACATTACTATAAGGACATATATACACAGCAGTGATAAATTTCTTCCATGTTAGCAGCAATTTTTTTTTGAAATAAACCTCATTACAGTGAAAAAAATAGGCTTCACAAAGACTTTTCAGCATTAAGCTTAAAATACAATTACATGACATATTTTTCAGATAACAGCAGATCTGAGAGCAATGGACAAATTCTCATGATACATCTCTTACAGAGCATACAGTCAACTCTTTCAATGCCTCATTAATATTATCAAAACATCCAGAACAAAAAATGGGCTGCATTCATTAAAAGCAAAATAGCCACTTACTGTTTACCAAGCATATTTTTTCCACCAATATACTCTATTAATTAGCACTTCTTGTGCTGGCTTAGCTTCCCAAGCCCAAAATAAATTAAAATAAAAAATATATCATTCTTGATCCCTGCCTGCAGAGCTACATAAACAGAGCTCTCCTACCCATTGGGATCAAGCAACCTTTCAGTGGTGGGGACTGAAGTGTACGTATATAAAAGACACATATTAAGAACAAGCCCACCCATTGTGGCAAAGGGAGTGGAGAGTGCAGGTGAAGGAAAAATAGGAGCAGAAGAAAAAGCAAGGGGCTGCAGCAACAAATGGAATTTGGGGTAATTTTTAACATACTAACTTGATAATAATTAATATTAAAGTTAATATTTGTAGGATCAGAACACATGCCTATCTAATCTTGCATCCAATTGCCTGCAATAATCAACCACTTCTAGAAACCCACAGGCAAGATAAGATGCCCAAATGTTCTCATGTACTAATCCTTGGCTTGTTTAACCATGGTTTCTTGAATCAGTTACAGTGACTATATTTATTGACAACATTAAACAATAAAACAGGTATGAAAAGATGGTCTTTATGGCCCCTAGAGATGCCCCTCATAGAGTGGAAGAGTCACTTAGAGTTTGAGAGGGTAGAATTTAAGAAGAAAATGAGTGCACAATCATCCCCCAGCCCTCAGATTTGTGGATCATGTGTGGCTGTGCCATAAGGTTTATAAAGCATATTGACAGGGTTCACACATTACAGTAAAGCACATGCAAAGAAATTAGCGCAACCCAGGGCTCCCAGCAGCTGGGATCCAGGGACAGGCTGTTTTCAACCCTGGAAAACTATCACAACTAAAAGGTTTCAGGAAAAAAAGAAAGAAAAAGAAAAAAAGAGAAAGAAAGAAAGAAAGAAAAAAGAAAGAAAGAAAGAAAGAAAGAAAGAAAGAAAGAAAGAAAGAAAGAAAGAAAGAAAGAAAGAAAGACTTTATTGTATGGAGCTGCAATGAAAATCATCTTTTAAAAAAGATCCCTTTTTGATTTGCCCATTGCTAACCTAAAACAGCCTCGGGAATATAGCAGGAGAATGAGAAATCCCAGACCAGCCTTTTCCCACACAGGAGAATGATGTGTTTGTGTAAGCACAAAAGGGTTCCTGACTTCCAGTCCATGCATGCCAGCCTTAGACAAAAGGGCTGCTACCGTTGGAGGAATTTTCAGGCAAGCCTCTATTTTCATGGCAAGAGCTGCCCCACATTTTCCAAAGCAGGGAAAAAATAATAATTTTGATTTTGACTGCGGGAACTTTGATTATTCAGCGTCAACTTTGCTTTCTATTTTATCTAGATAGATAGATAGATAGACAGACAGATATGGCCAGTTTTGATATATATATATATAAGTGCCAATTTGGGGGAAAAGAAGCCGCCTTCTCTGTTTTTCTTAAAGAGCAGAGTTAAGACATGTTTGCGCTTGCTTGCCGGGTGGCAGAGGAATAGACTTGGAAAACCACAGTCAGAAACCATCTTCTCACAGACACTAACTACCCCAAACAACTCTATGCCATCAGGCTTGTTTAACCCAGACATCTGTCCATGCAACTTACTAGCACCATTAAAAAAAAGAGCAATGCTGTTTAATCATAATGAGCACCATTCCATTATTTGGGGAGTGTGGGGGGGGTACAGTTCACTAACATGGCACATTAAAACTGAGTACAGTACATAAGAGAAAAGTCTTACTCTGCATGCATGAGAACTGGGATTGGATTACTAATTGCAGCTCTGGGGTGACATGCTTTCTAATCTAAGACAATCCTGAACATTTTGGGGTGGCTTTTTTTAGGACTCTGAAGTAATGGAAGGGGAGGAAAGGTTCCGGGTCAAGCAATTGGGCTGTAGGCCCATAGCATTGCCACAAAGCTTTTTGTCTGAAATCCTAGAGTTGCTGAAGACAGTATTGGCAGGGTTCATGCCTCATGGTTATATTATAAGTATTTTTTTTTAAAAAATAAGCCTTTTCCAGTTCAAGCATTGCACTAAGCTCCATAAACTCAAAGACCTGAATTTGCACAACATATTCAACCAAGGCAAAACCATTGTTATGGCTTCCTGTGATGTGTGTTCTCAATTACTACTGAGAGGATAGATTGGTAGGTAGGTAGATGATAGATAGATAGATAGATAGATAGATAGATAGATAGATGATCAATAGATGATAGATAATTTACCTAACTGAAAGGCAGCTACCTATATTTAGAGAAGACCCTATCTATTCCACTGTAAGCATTAACTGAGCAGTTTAGACCAGAATGTTGGAGAGAATTGTTTCTGAGCATTAACTTGTCCCACATGGTTATATCCATCTATTTCTATCAGTGTAGCATCTTATAAGTACAAGCCACAAAGTGGACATGTAGCTTTCTCACCTTTCATACAGTACACCCATCCACACACGCATGCACACACATTCATGCTCATTCATACAGAAACACAGACACACAAAGTTTTCTTATACAGAAACTATGCTTTTCATTGTTGGAAACAATGAAATTATCTCCCAGAGACAATTAACTATAGGTTTCCACTTTGTTATGAAAATGTACATCAAAAGAGGCCCATGCATGAATCACGCTTTCTGTTCATAATTATAAGGAGCATCAGCTTCCATTTCTTGGGTCTGAGGTTTCAATTCATCCTTTAAGAAGCAACAAAGATTCTCCTGCTCCTTGGTGAAGAAGGAAGTGGGAAATGGTTGTTGTAAATCCTTTCTCTATTGTATTCACTCTTCATTGAACCCATCTATTCTGAAAAAAAGAGAAAGACGTTTTATTGAAATGCTCGCATGCTTCACTCTGCCATTGTGTTTAAGGTGCTTTATTCAGATGGATGCCAAGCAACATTTTTATATTCATTTCCACGTTTGTTGCATTTATCACAAACCAAGGAATCTTGTTAAATTATAATTTATCAGAAATTATAAAGGTCTTATTAACTTGACCACAAAGTGAAATAAGTATGGAGAATGTTACTTTAGAATGGAAGCTTTTCCCATTTCCCACAGTCCATGCTATGTCCATGTCTCGAAAGCCTTCAGAGCTTTATAGCACTTTATAGTCAAGTAGTTTCTTTAACCAGGTTTTCCCAACATTCTAAGCCATGGCTTGGGAGGTTTGCTCACTTCATCCATGCATCATCAAATCTGAATAGAAGGGTTAGTCAGTGTTCAACTTCTTCTTTGAACATAGCACCTGCCACAAACAAGCCACACTGTTATCTCCACTGCTCCTTCGTGAAAGGGGTTCATGATTATATTTTTGAAATCAAAGCAACAAAAAAAATCACATCTAATTCCTCTGGTCCAGACTCTCTTTTTTTCTGTCCATTTATACTTACCACAAAATGGTAATAATTGAAGTTTGTGCTATGACTAGCAGCTTGTGCTATATGTTCACACAGTTCTTTTTTAAAAAAACATATTTGTTATACCGCTTGTACTCTATGACCTAATAATAATCAGATCAATTCACTTTAAGTCAATTACATGATCAAAGAAAGGACACATAACTGCAACTCCTATGTTATACACATGCAGTGGGTGCACTTTTAAAAAAAGTCTATAAAATCTATATATAAAAAAGTGAAATTCCACTCATGCATCATCACAAAATCTCCAGAACCGTAAAGCCTACAAACTTGAAATTTGGCACATAAGTTCCTCTTGGCTTCTAGGTGCTCACTAAGAAAGGACTTTTCAAAAAAAATTTCAGAGCATTAGTATTTCGTATATTATTATTAACACGCTCTGATGCTAAGAAATTCTACTCCCAGTCCTCATCTGAAAAGAAATCTATTCCAAATGCAAAACACAAGCAAAGAAGAGGAGTTTCAGTTTTAGTTTCACAGCAACAACCACCTTTAGTACAGAACAGTTCAGCTAAGCCACGCTCAGACTTCTTGCTGTCTCCTTGCTCACACAACAAATACTGTTTCACTTTCCAAACAGCCCTCAACTCTCTCACACACTGACAGGATGCTAGCCAGATGAATACTGATGGATAGGCAGAGGCAGAATTTTTTCCCCTTACTTTCCTCCCCCCCAAAAAAGCCCCACCACATAGTTTTGTAACGAAGCACAGGTATCAAGCTAGTGTTTTATAAAAATATAATGAACTAATAAGAAAAGGAACAAATAACCGCCCCAAAACCATTGTATTTGGCATTGCACAAATCATGATAGAAAAACTCAAGATCCACCCATCATACTTTGAGAATCAGATATACCAAGTCCATATTTTCATTACATTTCTATCACAACAACCAAATTACCTTCACGCTTTTGAGTTGCTGGAAAAATAACTTTCCCAGAAATGCCCCAGTATTCCCCAATTGCTCTCTTCTTCAGCATAAGATGCAGTGTTAAGGGAGTGGACTGGTACCCAAAAGTTCCAGGTTCTGTCATGGAAATTCATTGATTAATTTTAGACAGATGCCCAGCCCACCTCCCTCACAGAGTTGAGGTCCTGAGAAAGATGGAGAGGAAAAAATGCTATTTGGGCTGCCATGAACTCTCGAAGGAAACAGATCTAAGTAAATAAATATACAAAGACAGATAGATATCTGATAATGCTATGGAAACCAACAGAACTGAAAGTGTTAGAGAAAGACTTTAATTTATCTTTAGGGGTAGCCTTTTCTTATAATACAGACATTTCTTTCTTTAAAACCCAAGCAAAACCTGAATGCTTAATTTATGTCAGCCTCTTTCACGAATATCCCTTGAACCACGCAGATTTACAATTTTGCCAGCATCTGTTTGATTTATTCATGCTCACAAGAGAGCCCTGTGGAAAAAAGAAATGGTAAATATAAAAAGTTCTTAACCAAGCAAGTTCTGATCCCTTAAGAGAGCAACTTTCGAGAAGAAGCTGTTCTCTCAGAAACCATAGTATACAAGAGAATACAGGTAGTCCTTGACTTATAATAATTCATTTAGTGACCATTCAAACATTGTAACAGTATTGAAAAAAGTGACTTATGACTATTTTTACATTTATGATTGTTGCAGCATCCCCATGGTCATGTGATCAAAATTCAGACACTTGGCAGCTGATTCATATTTATGATGGTTGCGGTCTCCTCAGGTCATGTGATCCCCTTTTACTACCTTCTGACAAGCCAAGTCAATGGGGAAGCCAGATTCACTTAATAAGCATGTTGCTAATTTAACAACTGCAGTGGTTAACAACAACTGAGGCAAGAAAGCTCATAAAAAAAGGCAAAACACACTTAGCAAATATCTTTCCAGAGCAACAGAAACGTTGGGCTCAGTTGTGGTCAAAGTCAAAGATTACCTTTCTCTGCATGGACATAAACACTGCAAAGTTTCCCACTTTCCTTTTTCAAACGCGGAACACCCAACATTGCTCAACTTCAAACAATGCTAAGTAAACTATACAAGCCAACTCCTTCCACATCATAAAGTTATGTTTTTCAGGTCAAAGCCAGCAGAATGTATGAAGAGCTTGTCTTTTATTCTCAGTGTGATTGTCTCTTTTGTCCCTTCAGTTTTGAAAGAAAGTGTTGAGGCCCCAAGACAAGAACCCACTGAACCTGAGTACTGAAAAGGCAGAATGAAGTAAGTCTGAAGTAGGTGGGGCCAGCACCCACTAATTCCTTGTGGATAATTGCTGCCAGACAGAATTTAATAGGTATTGGGAAGAAAGCTGCTTTAACGACTATTTAATAGCTCCCTTGCAAATAGGAGCTTAACGTCCGCTGGGGGACATATGCCTGGTTTTCAGCATTTATAGATTCCATTTCCAGCAGATACAAGAGAACTTCTCTTGGCTTAACTCCCCAGTACTCAATATAGAGACAATCTATACCAGCTGAATACATGAAATTGATTACAAACTTCAAACAGCTATATTTATAAATCCATGAATTATTCTAATTTTGAGCATTCACCCAAAATTATTGCAGCACTGATCCTTATCTGACTTCTTGCTAAGTCCCTTGTTTCTCTATGAGCATAAATTTAACCATTGTCTACTATCTTGGCTTTGGATGGACCTGGAAGAAAGAAAGACAAGTGTTCTTCAACTGGTCACTGAACCCAAGTACTGGATTATTTTTTACCATACAGGAAGTCCTTGACTTACAACCATTTGTTTAGTGAGAATCTGAAGTTACAACAGCACTGAAGGAAGTGACTTATGTTATGACCATTTTTTACACCTTTGACTGTTGCAGCATCTCCAAGCTCATATGATCAAAATTTGAATGTTAGTATCTAATTAAAAAGTAATAATGAAATCAAAAATGTTTGTAAGAAAGTTGAAAAAGTGGTAAGGCTGCAGGTGCTCATGGTAACACTGGAAAAATTTAAAATATAAAAGTAATTGCCTTTACGGAATGATTGTCTGACATGATCTGAAGAATGCATCCATGATTGAAAGAATGGCTAATGATTGAAGGAATGCCATTACTATCTATTAAGAGTGAATGTCAAAACTGCAGGGGAATTGATTAGTTTATTAAATGTTTTGAAAAAGATGTTTGACAGAATCCTGAAAGAAAGGGAACAAGAAATAACAGTGAGCAAATCTGGTACATGTGGTTTTTGCTGTTCAGCAAAAAGAGAAAGAGAAATGTATGAAGGTAAGAACTTTTTTGTATCGTTTATTTAAAGAGACACTATAGGATACATATGAAATACGTGCACTTAAATAAGAAGAGACAGATGCAAGAATGATTAGGTGTGAAATAATATGTATTAAGTAAAAGTTAGTGATCGGTATGAAAACTAATACTGTACGTTGAAATGATTTGATCACACAAAGAGAGTGAATGAATCAACTTATAAAACAAATATATGAAGAATGAATGGGCTAAGAGGAAGAAAAGGCCTTCCCAAAACATAGTTAGATGGCATGGATGAGATCCTGAAAAAAAGGGTGAGGAGTTTAAAGATCAGTGCAAGAAAAGTGCTAGAAAAACATTCAGTCTGGCTTCTCTAAAATTTCCCTAGGGTATAAGTAAAAGGGAGGGATGGGAAAAAGCCGGCAGACTTCTTAGCAAAGTATAGTTCTATTCTACTTCCTGTAGAGTCATATCTTGTACTGCTGACATGAATGTCCTGATAATGGGTGACTGACACAGATTGAGCAAAGTGACTTGTTGAATTTCTTCTCCCCAAAGTCATTCATTGGCAGGAATGAGATGAAGTTTCAGGAGGGACCAAGGCAGAAAAAATATGGCAGCAGAAGTTTTGGGGGGCAGAGTTAGGGGCAGGTAGACATATAAACCATCTGTATGAACCATGCTTTATCCACTGGCATGATAGGTGTAACTGTATTTTGGCTCAATATGACTCTATAGAAATGTTTTCTCATTGCAACAATTTGGGTGGCGGGGAATAGAGGTGGTATTCAGCAAGTTCTGACCAGTTCTGGAGAACCAGTAGCGGAAATTTTGAGTAGTTCAGAGAACTGGCAAATCCCACCTCTGACTGGAGATTTTGCAGTATCCTTCTCCTGCCACGCCAACCAAGCCACACCCACAGAACTGGTAGTAAAACAATTTGAATCCCACCACTGGGGGGTTGTTATTTGTGATTCTCCTGACTTTGTTGGTTTCTGCCTCCATCACACTTAATGATTTGCTGG
This sequence comes from Laticauda laticaudata, assembly GCA_004320025.1. Taxonomy (NCBI): domain Eukaryota; kingdom Metazoa; phylum Chordata; class Lepidosauria; order Squamata; family Elapidae; genus Laticauda; species Laticauda laticaudata. The sequence continues at coordinate 279 of BHFT01076297.1, read as the reverse complement.
GCAAGGATGAGGGAATCACACCTCCATCTTTGTTCCACATAAAAATTGCAAGCTTGATGACTCACAGCATTTAATGAAAAAGTACTTTGTTCTGTTAGTTTAAAGAATTACTGCTACAAGTTTAAATTAATTATACAGTATTATACAACCAGCATCGAGAGAAATAAAATTTCCAAATCTCATAGGGAATGAGGATGTCAAGACCTTAAGGCTAGGTCACACTGGCCGACGGATGCAAAATGTATGCAAAAAGGACACAGCGGATGAGCAAAATTTCAG
>BHFT01076293.1:0-12196 GCA_004320025.1 Laticauda laticaudata | reverse complement strand
TTAATACTAGGTGGTGGGGGCTGGTGTGCTGGGAGGGCAGTGTTTTGCTGCATCTGCTTGCCTCCTTGATATTGGTTTGATTTGGTAATTTGAATGTTGGTATTAAATGGTCTGTGTGATGGTCTTGTTGGAGTGCTTGTTGTGTGAGATTATCCTGATCTTTGTTTGCTGTATCTCCCCTGTGTTGTTGTTATTTTTGTAGTGATTTTTTTTTTCATTAGCCTCTTCAGTATTTTAACCAGCTTGGGTAATGGGATTGTGGCGATGGGCTTGTGAAGTTCTTTTGTTCTGGTATCCTCTGGATCCTGCGTTGTGATATATATTATATATATGTGCTAGTTTAAGCTTCCTTTCGGTTATTATCATTATCCCACGTCATTGTAGGTTGCTGTCTGGTTAAAAGTTGTAGCAACGTTTCAAGCAGAATCTCAATCTGCCATCACTCTAGGGCTTCTGTATTGAGTTTAGTTCCTTGGTTATCAAATTTGAGGCTGGTCCCAATTCTGATTGGCTAGGAGCCTGGGTCTGTGTTCATGTGGAACTTGAGTTTGATATGTAATGGTTGTTTCTTTCTGGTTTCTTTCCTTGTTTCCTGTTTTTGTGGCTTTGATTCGGCTGGCAACACTCCTCTGTTCTTGTGGTGGAGGCTTTGCAGTGCAGTGCTTTGGCTCGGTGTGAAAGGACGTCTTGCTCTTCATTAAGCCAAGCTTGCTATTTCATGTTAAGCAAGCTGGGTTTCACACTGGTTCCATGGTCGGTTGGGGGGGTGTTTTGAGTTGAAGCTATCTAGAGAGAGTCTGTTTGTTGTAGCTCAGCGTGTTTTGCGCTGGCGTTGGGGTTGGGGCCGGAGATCTTATTCTATTTGGAGAGGTGCAGGGCTTTCCAAATATTTAAATGAATTGAGCAATTACAGTGCTAAAATCGGTCAGGCTAGACAGTTCGATCTTTGTTAGCGAGAGAGGGAAGAGAGAGCACCGGCGATGGCGCCTGTGCGATTCATAAGGGAGCTGTAAAATTTCTCTGTGTCTCTGCAGCGCCGCAATGGGCCGGCGCACTGCATGTGGTACTTCTCTCAAATCCCTAACATAAATTCCTCAAGAGTATGGAACTTATCACTTATTAGAGATTTAAAGAAGACTGATTTATTTCCTCCATATCGCATGTTCACCAGTTTAGTATAGATAATTTTGCATTTTACGTACTACCTTAAATAATCAGAGACCGCCTACCAAAACGATATCTCAATGGAAAAGTCTTAACGCAGGCCATGTTAAACAGTCTAACTATGGTGTTCTTGTGGATTTAGCTCTTGCAACCATTACAGGGACGAAATATCCCTCATTTTTTAGTCTATCATTTTTTGGTGTTATTGGTTTGCACCTGGAGGGCACGGCTATTAACTCTGCCCTGCTGCCTCAATTCTGGTTAAAGCAGGTCTCACTATAGCCCCAGAAAAAAGTGCAATCCCAAACCACCCTTTTCCTACGTTTAGGTTACAAGTTACTTGCTTCATGCTGTTCCCTTCCCTTTCCCTCCACACTCCCCGACCACACTATGTGATCTTTTTTCGTTCCTAGACCTTATTGGACACGTCCTTATTTGGTTTGCCACAGGTCATTAGCGTCCTCTTTTTTAATGCCAGCTCACGACAAGTAAAGCTTCCGTCTGTGTTATTCAATTCTAAATACTAAGAGCAGTTGCAGATTAAAGGACCGTTTCCCCATTCACATGTGGCTACTTCGAGTGGGTGGACGAGCCTATTTAGAGAATTGCCTGTTATCAATTGATTTGCTAAGTACTGTTCAGAAAGACCAAACAGCTGTTTATTATTGGCATATTTCATCAGCACACATGGTTTCTGATTTTAGAATGGTCTGCATTTGTTCTGCAACACCTCCCACGGACGCCAAATCCTAGTATAACCTCTGCATATTCCCCAGTTGATGCTTTAATAGGTCGACAAGATGTAAACAACTCATGGGATGGTGAGCCTGTTTCAATATTCACTCCTTGCTTCCACTGCCACGTGGGAAATGCTATGGTTGTAATTCAGAAGCTACAATACGCTTTAGGAGTGGCCGGGGCAAGTTTCTTCGCCAATTTACCAGGCGGAACCACGTTTCACTTTTCTTAAAAATCTCTCCTTTTGGAATGGCAAATCCCCCCTCTCAATTCTCCATTAGTAGATGCAGATCGCTTTTAAATGCAGATGGGGGGACAAATGTTGGTGCTTGTGCATGGTACCTATTAGAGGAATAGTGGAAAATCTAAAATACCCCTCCGCATTCTTCTGCGCAAACCGGCCAGAATTTGCCCTGCAATCTCTTATTGCGTTTCAACAGTTTCATAAAAGCTTCCTTTTAATTTATATAGTAGATGTCCTTATTGACGTTTCGTCTCTAGAATTTTGAAAATATATATCAAGCCTATTTAATCTCTCTAGCATATCTTGTTCCTTTGTTAAAATTTGATGCTTCCTGTACAAAAATTTTATCAATAGCCGGACGCATTCCATTCTTTTGTAGCCATATCAGGCAGCCAAGCTAAGCCCTCTTCATGGTATATTACATTGGAGGGAAACAGATTGCAGATGCAGCTGCAGCAGATGCCATCAGGTAAATCAATTTTTGTAATCTGACAGCAGCCATTCAAAGTCCCTATGACTATTTTTCACAAAAATAAAAAGGCAGTTAACAAAAACAATTTTCCTCTAACGTCAAGGCAGAAGTGCTGCTCATTATTCAACAATGCCCACCATTGTAGTAAGCAATTGACATTCCATTCCCAGTAGACGTAATCCTAGATGGATTAAAGCTTGTGAAATTCTGGCAAATGGATGTTAACTCAGTATCCTACCTCTTGCCCCGCTTGGAAATATTTGCACTTGTATTGATTACATATTCAGGGTTTATTCTGGCTACTCCTCAAAGGGGAGAAACTGTAAAACTATGTCATCAATCATTCTTAATTCGTACCTTTGCCTCGCTGGGACGTTTCCAATAGGAATCAAAACAGTCATTATGGACCTGCTCTATACGAGTTCTGCTTTTCCATGACTTTCTGTATACAGATGGGATGTACTCACAAAGTTTGGGATTCCACTACAACCAGCCAGGGGGCAGGCTATTGTGGAACGAAGCTCACTTATCTCTTGAAACGTGCTCTTGAATAGATTTCGTTTGAGAGGAAAAACCCCCTAACCTCCCAGCGATTGCAAATTATTCTCTTTAAAGCATTTGTCCTCTTACCATCTTTAAATTGTTTCTTAATCTGACTGCATTTTCCTCACTTTGCTGCTGCTTCACGTCATTTCCTCCCCCTCACCCCCCCCAATCAGACCTCTGTACATTATTGCAAATTGCCCAAGATCCCGCTGTGCAGGCGTCCCGCCTGAGCTTCTCAACCTGGGGACGAGTGCTCTACGCTGCGATTTTATCTACCAGACATAAACCCGACTTGCTGGGTCCGCTGGTCGGGCGGTAAAGATCCCTATCAACTGGACCAATCTTTCCTCTGCTTACCATTCTACAATCTCAAACTCTTCCTGAATATTCTTGCTATAATCCTCTTTCACATTTCTACCTTATTCATATCCTACTATACCTTGTTCTAACATGGTCATGTGGACTCACATTAAGGAAACATTTCGCTTTATTAATTTATCTAGTGACTGTCCTAATTGTTTGTTGGCATATTAATAAATTTCCCGAAATCTATTCTCCCTTATATTTCACACCACATCTAAAAATATCGCTTCCTGTCAAAGAAATTATTTGTGTTAAAGCCACTTCCATTAAAACCAGAACACGGCTATTATACTTGTTTCCATGTGGTAACGTCATGAAATGTACCCATAGCTTTCACTCTGTTCACTTCCTGTTTTGAGTTTACGAACCCTCTATCACGCCTTTTGTTCCTTCTTTCCTCTTCCTATGAAAAGAACCTTAAATCTTTTCTCTATTACTAAGCATAGATATTAGGGGGACCTTAAATGTCTCTTCTCTTGTATTATGGGTTCCTCCAACCGAACTAACATCCTTTGATGAATGATCCAAATAATCTTGCATTGTCATTATTGTGAATTATATCCTTTCTTTTCTACTAATTGCATTTCCCTTTCCTCATCTCGTAAATGTTTCTAGCATACTTGTCCACAGTCTCTCTTTTATTGTGAGGCTTTATATACCCGAACTCTGATCTGTCACACAAAACAACACTTTCAAGAGAATGTCGCATTTGATGATCCGCAGAAGCCTCACAGAAAATAGTAATATTAACTTGATATAAAAGACTTTCAAGGCATTTCCGTTTTAAGCTCTACAACCTAATTTTTCTCGCATAGAAGAACTTCTACCACCACTTCAATTCGGATTTGGCAGAATATGGCTTGTAGGCTCACCATTCGTCCTACAACTTGCCTTCTCATCCAACGGAGCCTAGTCCATGTAGAAGTTGTAAATAAAATATAGGTTTTATGTATGCCACCCGGACAGCCCCGTTTCCAATACTCGTCCCTGCCCACGCTTTCGGATTGCGGAGGGGCCAGTGATTAGCTTTTGGCCAAAGACCTGGTCGTGTGTTTCAACTGGACATATTTATTGGTGATCCGGCAATCTAAGGGTGATTCTCATTACTGTCAACTCGCACCACATGGGTATATTCCATGCAGTTATGAAAAATTGCCCAAATGCAACCGGTATACTCATAAGGTTCACTGGGACCCAAGGCAAGAAAAGTCACCCTATGGGACAATCTGGCTTGAAATGGCGGCTTCCCGCCTAAAAGCAGTCTGGCCAGAAAAAAAGCATTAATGGGAAATATTTTTATACATTCAACGTCCACAATTGAGCATCCACTCACTCTAACCCGTGTGGACCGACATGAAAAGGATTTATTAAATCCCATTTTGCATTACCCATAACCACAGGGAGTTACCCATTGATATCCCTTGATCAATAGCTTCCTATGTTTGTTGAAGCTCGTTTCAAATTATCAAGTGCCTCACATGTTCGACTTTGTATTTCTGCTCTCCACCTTTTTACGAACCTTTGCTTCCAAGTAATCCACGAATTGCTAATTCCACATCAGATGAAATGTTGCTCAATTACGGAGGAACTCACTATTACTGTTTCTTTCCATCAACTGGGGTCGGGTTGTTGCTTGGGAAATATTCGCATCCCAATTACTCTAGCAATATTGTCAATATATGTTCTTTAATGGCTATCAAGTTGTAAATGTATATCTCCCTAAGAACCGCCTTGGCCGCCCTATCCAACATATGGGAGGATCGCTCCAGTCCTACATCCACTTCAAGGAGGAGATTTAACATCATGCCTGAAAGGAATGAAAAAAGTTATTTTATCCCTGGCAATACTTCTGTCTGGGCTTGGTTCCACTCGGTCTCACAGCCATGTGTCAGGAGATGAACTTATTAAATCGCAAATCATTTTGCACTTCAAAGATGGCTTTACCAAAAATCCTGTCATTGTAATATACTCTGATGATTTATATATAATCCTTATCCAGCATCTCCAATGGGAATGATCCCCTCAGAGCAAAGCCGGGAAATTTATTAGTACTGCTCCACTCTCTAGGTCTACTGCTTGCTCTGGGCACGACGGGCGCAGCCACGGGCATTGCATGGACTAGCTGTCTCTGACAAAAAAATTACAGCTCTTGGTTCAAGCCAATTGATGATGATTATACGAATTGAGAAATCCAATTAACGCTGTTGCAAAACTCCTTAAAGCCGTCCCTCTAAAGAAAGTGTGTGCCTTGCAGATATCGTTAGAGGTTAGATTCTGTTTATATTTTAGAAAACGAAGGGGGACTGTTGCTGCGCTTAAAGAAAATGTGTTTTTATGCTGATAGCAAGGGAAACGTGTTGGATTCTATGAAAGAATTAGAAAAACGCTTAAAGATAGAGAAAACGAAAGGGTTTAAACATGTCATATCATTGGTTATCAAGGCTTGTTTCTATTTCACCCATGGCTTACAACCCTTTTAACTGCAATTGGCAGGACCATACATCATTATATTGATATGTATTATAGCACCTGTTGTTTCTTAATATGAATATTGAATTTTGAAAAATCAATTATCCTCCATATACTGCTAATAGTATCGTGTTATTGCAGCTGGCATTGTTAAGTCCCTTAACACCGGACAAAAATGTCAGCTGGAATTACGCTCTTTGGGACAACCCTGAAACCGCTGGACGGGGTCGCAGGCTCCTCCTGCCTAGATGACTGGGAAACGATTGAACATTTCAGAAAAAAATATGGTTCCTTGTTCTTTCTTGAGACAAGGAAGAAGACATCGTCAATAAATAATAAAAAACAGGGGAGAGTATTGTAACATATATATTCATATTTTGCAACCTGGTGTATCATTTGCAACTATGTATTGTTCAGGCATTCTGCAACACTTGTATCACTCCACATTGTATCAATCACTGGAGGAGCTTCTGTCTCCTCAGTGCCACCTTTTTGCATGGACACGTACATGGGACCAAGGAGTATAATAACACCTGTAGAAATATTTATTCACATTGTGATTATGTTGTCTAGCATGCAGCTTTGTAAAAGCAGGAATATCCTATGAATTTTAATCTTGCGAATCCTGTCTGACTGGAATTTTGGCTTATTTCTGAGCGTAAATTACAAATCATGCGTGTGAGTTCTGTCTGATCCTGGGCTTGCCTAGGCTCTGGATAAACAAGTCACCTCCCTTTTGAATGAGCCAAATAGAAAGAGTCAGTACCCAGACACTTCTGGGCGCATCTCAATCCGAGAAACTTTCACTCGTCGTTCTTTCTCCTATTCGCTCCCTATCATGAGGTGCCCATCTAATGCGGGATAGCAGATACCCGCACACCTCACGTTCTTTCTTTCTTCAGCTTTGTCTGGTCAACGAGAATAGAATATTTCCAAAGCCTCTAGTGTGGCAGTTTGTTGACATAAGTTTCCTTTGCCTTTCACTTTCCCCCTCCTTTTTCCAAGCAAGATATAATAAGATTAATTTAAAAATAGATATACAAAAGCTGGATGTCTCTTACCTAAAGATGTTACTAATAATTCAAGATGTAGAAAAAAATAAATAGACGGAATAAAAAAAACCCAATCCAGTTTCAATATAAGAATCACATATAGAAAATCCAGCTAATGAAGAAAAAAACATTACTTTGGACAATCTCCTGTTAAATCACCAGCTCAATCACTTGCTCTATCAAGAACTTTTAAGCAGATTTCTTTCTTTTCCTTTAGGGTATCCTTTCAGATCTTAGAATAAAAGAAAAGTTTCTCACCAAATCGGCACACTCTCTCTTTCTGTTCCCTCTTATCATTTTGGAGCGTCCAACTTCAACAGCTTTAATGGCTGCCTCTTTGCTGCTGGCAAAAAGAGCTTCTCCTGGATCTACCAGAGACTTTGTGGTATCCCTGGGATCGGCAGGATGCGCTCTTCACTTTCACCATATCTTCAGGATGGTTTAGATCTGATAGGACAGTCCAGGAGCAAAGATATGGGCAGCGATTTCAGACCTCCAAGATCGCATGCTGTATCGCTGCAACGCCAGCTCCGCCCTCTCTCAACCTTTCAATTGATTCTTGAAAATATTATAAACCAACTCTCCTTCCTGCTCTTCCTCTTCCCTCAGCTGCCTCATCTTTTTTAGATTTTGAGGCTGAAGAAGGATGCCTTTCTCTTTTAGGGTCAGAGACAAGCAAAGATCTGAAAAGGGTGGCATAAAAATATAGCAAATGAAGTAAAACAATCAATAGCAATCCTGAGGAGTTGATTCATCCAACCATGTGGCCATTTAGATGACAGCATCTCATGAAGCTTGATTGATCCTAAAGCCGAAATAGGACTGGATTGAGTTAGCACTTGGATGAAAGACAATCAGGAAGTTTCAGAGTTACAAATGAGACTGGAGACTGGGGAAGGGAAGGGAAGATTGTGGAAAAAAGGCAATGTAAAAGTTTCCCATACTGCCAAAACTCAACCCAGTATGGTTGGATCTATGTAATTTTCCCCAACTCAAGTAAATTTTAACTTTACCTACACAAATGCACAAACAAGCACAAATTGGTTTACACAAACTATTCAACATAATAAGCAATACTAAATATAAATTTCACAGATGGATTTATGACCCTGCTATAGCTAAGTACTCAAGGAATTTCCTGCTATATAAAATATGCCAAAAATATTTCTTGTTCAAAGCTCTTTTAAATCCTAGCTTCTTTCATCATCATCTCAGAAGACAAGGACAAGGGACAAGAAAAACAAAAGCAGTGACATGGATCACTCAAGAAACATTTATTCAATTATTTCTCCCCCTCCTTTACTTTCCCCTGTTTCTATAGAAACTAAAGCAAAGCTAGCTAGCAAAGAAGCAAGAGATTATAGCTGGGAAATTTAGCAACTTCATGGAACTCCACTTTTTCTAGGTTCTTGTAAAAACTGGCCTGATTTGTATGTCATGTGCCATCAAAGTATCATACATATGCCTGAAAAGGGTATTTTGATGAAAGAAAATGCACATTTCAATATCTATCTATCTATCTATCTATCTATCTATCTATCTATCTATCTATCTATCTATCTATCTATCTATCTATCTATCTATCTATCTATCTATCTATCTATCTATCTATATCATCTCTCATCTCTCTGTGTGTCTGTCTCTGTTTGTCTCTGTTTCTCTGTCTCTTTTTCTCTCTCTCTCTCACCTATTCTTAAAGAAAACAGTCAGTTTAACAACCTAAACTACCAACAATATCTGTTGTGTGTTGAATTCTACTCGCACAAGAGGACTTTCTTCTCGATTCTTTCTTGGGTTGCCTGTTTGCTTCTGCAAATTTGTTCTGGAGTATCTGAAAACATCTAACCAAAACTGGGGGGAGCATCCTTTCTGTTCTCTGTATTGGCATGATTTTTTTCTAGAGTATTTCTGACCAGGCAACTGAAGAATACTGCAATAATCTTGCAATGATAAAATGCAGGACAATTGCAGGTCTCTATTGATTCTTTCTATGTAATCAAAATCTATATACAGACAGAGGCACATAAAGATCTTTTATCATGTGATACAGATATTGTAAAAGTAAATTATAGTTGTCACTGCCAATATAGTTGATATGTGTCAGGAGGTGCTCCGTTCAAAATCCAAGAAAGAAATACTTAGACTCTTTCAGTTAGAGAAAATATATCTTTGACTGAAAATGAAGTGGTAGCAACCAAAGAATTCTGAATCTGAGAAATTAGGCGCGTAAATCACATATACAAAGTGATGGAAGTGTTCCCACCCCCAATAGTTCAGATGAAGCTTCCAATTAGAAATTGTGAATATGATCATGTGGGCATCTTCAGGTGATGATGAGGCCTCTGTCCGTTGACCTTGGCATATTTAGATAATGGGTTGCAGTTGCGCAGAGAAAAGAAAGCTAAGCGAGAAATAGAAACCTAACTCTGATGTATGCTTCCCCCCTCCTCATTTACACAACAGAAAAATGTAACACCTCCAGCACACTTCCCAGACTCCTCCCCTCCTCCCCCCATTTCTTATGACAGCCGAAAGATGCAAAGCGATTGTAGAAGATCTTGAAGGCTGACAATATGTTTTCTCCTTTTGCTACAGGGTGCTTGTTTTCTTGTGATTGCTACTATTTTTGTGGGAACTTTATCTTAATTTTGCTATTAATTGTAAGTATAATTTTGTTTTCGGGGTTATCTGTTTCCATTTTTCTTTGTCATCTTGACTTCTTACCTGAACACAAAAAATACTTCCATTTTATAATAGAGATATTCTTTGTTAAGATAGTAGAAGCAGTATTATTGTCTTTTCTTTGATCCTGGCCATAATAGATGTGTGAATAATCTCTAAACAAAGTTACTTGGGATTTCATCAATAAGATTGGCTAAAATGTACCATAACATGAATGGAAATGCAAATAGAACCCAGGTACCTCCTATCATATGTGGTGGTCATGCCCGGAAGCACAAAAATACTGGACTAAAATATGGAATTGAATACAAGAAATTGTGGATGATCGAATAGAATTTAAACCAGAATTGTTTCTATTGGCAATAATTAAAGGGAAATATTGGAAAAAGATTAAATATATTATTTTACACATATTGACAGCAACAAGGATAGTACATGCACAGTGCTGGAAACAAAATAATACACCTTCAGAGGAATTAGTAATTCAAAAAATTCTTGATTGAATAAATGAATAAATTGACATTAAAATTAAAAGATAAACTAGAGTCAGAGTATTATGTAATTTGGGACAATTGGTATAAATGGATGAACAATAGAAAGCAGGATAATGGAGATAAGAAAATTATAGATAAATGTATATGAATGTATATAAATGTAGATATTTATATGAGATTGGTTTGTAATAATGCACTATTACAATTAAAGTTAAAATGTGTAAAAGGTGAAAAAGAACAATAAAAATTATTGGGAAAAAAAAGAGTTCTTAGGGCACTTCCTCACTTGTTCTTAACCATAGCATAAACATACCTCTGCCATGTCCTCGTGAAGCTGCCTTTGTCTCTTCTCCATCCCAAGGCAAGGCATCTAAAACATGTCCTTGGGTGTTCCAATTTTAAAATAATGTTTTCCCTCTTTTTCCAGAACAACTTTGCTGTGGATATGATCTGGTATCCTCAATTTACAGTTTGGTTGCTTATGCCTGATTTTAGATTGGTGTCGTGGCTAAGGCACTGGGCTAGGAACTGGGAGCTTGTGGGTTAAGGTTTCACTGTATCATTTATTTCATGTATATAGCTGCCCATCTCACCAAAGTAGTCTACAAAAAATGAAAACTGTGTCATAAAAATAATCATAGTTTCTTTGGTATTTGGCGTACTGCAAAAGGAAGAGGGGACAGCTGCAGAGAGCAGACAGGATGTTTACTATGCTGGAAAGGTCACTGACATAGGAAAAAGGACAGACAGAAAATTCTTCCTGGCCAAAATAGAGTCACACCCAGAAGTGGTATTGAGCAGGTTCTGACCAATTCTGGAGAACTGGTAGTGGAGATGTTGAGTAGTTCAGAGAACCAGCAAATACCACCTCTGACTGGCCCCACCCCGATCTATTTTCTGCCTCCCAAGTCTCAGCAAATCAGCTGGGTCTTCTTTTGTTGCCCTGCACAGGAAAACAGAGCTGGAAAGCAGGTTAGCGGGGTGGGGAGGGAATGGAGATTTTACAGTATCTTTCCCCTACCATGCCCACCAAGCCACACCCATCAAGCCATACCCACATAACTGGTAGTAAAAAAAATTGAATCCCACCACTGGTCACATCGCAAGTGACCTGGTTTGTTTGGCATTCATAGTTTTTAGTACTTGATGTGCTTCCCAGAACCAATTAAAGTAGGGTACCAAGATACCACTATTCAGTAAATGCACTGCCTTTTGCTTGTCATTGTTTCCGGACCAATTTTTCAGTGCTATTACTTTCTATACCAATTTATTTCAAGTCATCATAATAAATATTTACAGTTAGAAATGCATCAAATAACACTCGGGACTAAAAGGCATTTGGCTTACATTAATAGTCACTTAAGTGCCAACTTGGAGTAGTGGTTAAGCCATTCGTAGGAGATCACCAGGCTGAGCCCAAGAGAGGGATCAAATGCATCATTGGTCTTGGGTCTCTTAGCATCCATAAAAGATCTAAGCCCACCTTGAATTCTATTGACTCTTATCTACTACCTATTTGCTTTGACTGTTAAAGGTTTAGATTCTTAAACAGAACATAAACTTGCAATAAACATTTATATTACTTTGAACTGCCTGGACTTCCTGATTTTCCCATGCTTGACACCATCAGCCTAGAAACTAGGAGATTGTGAGTTTTAGTCCCAGTTTAGGCACAAAGCCTTCTAAATGATCTACTCTCTTTCTCTCAGCCCTAGGAAGGAGGCAATGGCAAGCCTTTTCTGAAAAACCTTGCCAAGAAAACATCAAGAACTTGTCCTGGCAGTTTCTGAGAATTGGATATGAGTACATGGAAGGGGGAGGGGTGAAGGCAATATTGAAAACAATAGACGCAATCTTCATAGACTTCTGTAAAGCCTTTGATTCAGTGGTACATGAGAAACTACTCCTAAAACTAAAATCTTATGGTATCTCTGGACACCTGCATAACTGGATAGAAGCATTCCTGTCAAAC
>BHFT01076292.1:0-10304 GCA_004320025.1 Laticauda laticaudata | reverse complement strand
GCAGCAGAAGCACCAGCAGAAGCACCAGCACCAGCAGCACCAGCAGAAGCATCAGCAGAGTCAGCATGAGCAGAAGCACCAGGAGAAGCACCACCAGCAGCAGCAGCAGCACCAGCAGTAGCACCAGCAGCAGAAGCACCAGCAGAAGCACAGTCAGCGCCAGGGGGTGGCATGGTGGTTCTATCCTTCTTGCCTGGGCTGGCAGGAGTAGGCACACTCTTCCTCTTCTTCCCCATGGTCTCTGAAGAAGATGTCTCTGGCAGCAGGTCTTTCCTCTGAATGCTGGCTGCGTGCGAGCTGCTTCCTTTTATATTCACGGGGCTGATGCAATTCATCCTCCCCGCATGCACAGTGAATGCTTTGCATCCGCTATGCATCCGCTACGCATCCACGTCATCCGCTAGGTATCCACTAGGTGTCCGTGATGCATCCGCGTCATCTGCTACGCATCCGCCGCTTCCACTACGCGTCCGCTTTTCTGTTCTCCCTCGGTAACCATGCGGACGTGCCATCCGCTTCCATCCACTTTCATCCTATAGGCTTCCGTTGAACATCCGCTTTACATCTTTGCTACATCCTCTCCCCGTCTGCTCCTTTCCATTCTTTTCTGTTCTCTTTATGCAAATTTTTGCCACTTTTGAGAGGGGATGAGAATGGATGGAGCCACCCCCGGAATTTTGCCCGTCCGCTGTGTCCTATTTGCATACAGTTTGTATCCGTCAGCTGATGTGACCTAGCCTTTAGCTTGCAAGCAAATTTTATGTGAGAGACTCATGTAGCAGGTGGCAGAAAGGTAGATCTCTGAATCTATGATTCTGTGAGCAACTCAAAGCCTGCTATACTCAGAATTTAAGCCATGCCCAAGAACTAGTTGTTGAGAAATTTGAAACCCGCCCCTGCCTTTGTTTGTTTGTGTGTGTGTGTGTGAGTGTGTGTGTCTGTGTGTGTGTGTGTCTCTGTGAGAGAGAGAGAGAGAGGGAGGAAGGTTACATCTCCCTCCCTCCATCCCTCTCTCTCTCTCTCTCTCTCTCTCTCTCTCTCTCTCCCACATCTCGTCTCTCTCTCTCTCGTCTCCACCAATGTCAGCAAGCCACTGTCAGTCAGAATTCATATTAGTGATACCTGGGATTCAAAATTATGAGTTTGGTGGTCCCTGAGGTGCAAAAGGTTGCGGATCCCTTGCTCTGGATCCAGTTATTAAGAAGAGTTGTCTGACAGAACCAGAAGTTTTGCCTAGAAAGATTAACTGTGTCTTATTTACCCATATAGGTTCTTTTGAAGATTCTGACATTGCAAAATAATAATAATAATAATAATATAATAATAATAATATAATAATAATAATAATAATAATAATAATAATAATAATGTATAATCAACTACTGGATCTTCCCAAAGGTTAGAAAATATAGCTATTTCTTAAAAAATGATATTATTTCCTATTCTTCCTGAGATGTTAAGAAATACAGATTGGTTAAATTGTTCCAAGTATGCATTTCTTGAAAAGGGAAAGAATAGATATTAAAGAAATATTACTTTTTTGGTTTTCCCAGATAACATTAAAGTGCACAAAGTGTCCAAATGATAACATATCCAAATAAGGACCAAGTCCAATGTATCCCCAAAGTTTATAACATTCCTGTCTTATGGAGAACATTTGGGCACCATCCTGGTCTCTTTGCCCTACTTTTGTTCCTATTTACAGATTTGTTTTAATCATATTCATTAAAAACCAAAAACTCCCACTGTTCAAAGCCAACAACCAGGACCTCTCTTATTATCCACTGGTCTCCTCCTGCTTTGCTTCTTGTCTCCATTTTTCTTAATTGGTCAACCAAGGAAAGCCACCTGACTTCTCTGACAAACGGTTTCAGCATTCATCTTCTCAGTTGCTCTTTCTTCTTTTTTGGCCAAGACAATCACAGTGGTGTTGGTTTTCTGGCCACAAAACCAGGCAACCAAGTGAAGAGATGGTTGGGAAAGAGCTTGGCCAACTCCATCATCCTTTCTTGCTCTGCCATCCAAATTATCATCTGTTCCATCTGGCTAGGAGTTCTCTCCCTATCCCTGACTCTGACCTCCACTCCTAACCTGGAGAGATCGTCCTGCAATGCAGTGAAGGCTCTATCTCATGCTCTACCTCACCTTCAGCTACACGGGCTTTCTGGCTGCCATCTTGAACTTCCTGGGTCCTTCAAAGAAGCCAAGCTGATTACCTTCAGCATGCTGGTCTTCTATAGTGTCTGGGTTACATTTGTGCCCACCGACTTGAGCACCAAAGGGAAATACATGGTGGCTGTTCAGATCTCCATCTTTGCCTCCAGTGCTGGGTTGTTGGGCTGCATATTCATACCTGAGGCCAGACCTGAATACAAAGGAGCAGCTTACAACCAGGAGAATTGTGAAGTTCTGATACAGAGGAATTTCCACACCTCATACTAGACCAAACTATCGGTCAGTGTTTAAAGTATCATACTACAAAATGGAAATTGTCAGTTCACATCCTGCCTTCGCTGTGAAAGACACATGCATGACTTTGGGACAGTGATTCTCTGTCAGCCCAATCTACCACATAGGGTTGTTCTTGTAGTGAAAACTGGGGGAGGAAGGTGTGATGGATGTGTTTGTCACCTTATTCGTAAGAGTCAGGATACAAATAAAACAAACAAACCAATAAACAAAAAGCAAACTTGTTTCAAAAGGCGAAGCCTAGAAAATGGCCAAAGATGCTCTCTATAAGTAATTGGGCCAATAATTTTCTTCAAAATAAAGANTTGGGGGAGGAAGGTGTGATGGATGTGTTTGTCACCTTATTTGTAAGAGTCAGGATACAAATAAAACAAACAAACCAATTAACAAAAAACAAACTTGTTCCAAAAGGCCAAGCCTAGAAAATGGCCAAAGATGCTCTCTATAATAATAGAGAATATATATTATATATAATAATTATTGGGCCAATAATTTTCTTAAAAATAAAGAGTGCCTAGAATCTGTTCTCCATTATTGTCCTATAGAATTGGAAGATAGCCACTGAGATCTTTTGGGCAGTAGAGATAACATATCTGTCCTGTGTCTTTAGACTTTCTGGGGTCTGAAATGTAACATGTAACTAGCAGCAGTGGCTTTTCTGTCTCAAGGATCAGCCTATAGATTTCCATTGCTCTCCTCTCCTCTGCTTTCTGTAAATCTGCATGTCAGGCACTTGTCCCAGTTCTTCCTCCTCTTCCTCATGAGCCAGTTCCAGATCTAGGGGCTGTTAACTCTTTCTGAGGGCTGATGGATGGCCCTGGCTTCACCTCTGTCTCTATCTCTGACAGCTCCATTCCCTCTTCCCCCTCAGAGCTCTCAGGCTGCCTTGATGCTGGCCCTGACTCCCATGCCTCCTCCTTCTCTTCCTCTGATTTGGCTGCTGGAAAGGCTGGTGGCCAGCATGCCACAACAAAGTGGCTGCTGGATCTGCAGATCCAACTGTGATTTGCATTTTTGTTCTGAGGCCACAACAAGGGAGATCTAGAAAGTTTAGGCTCAACTAATGAAGCTTCTTTGATGAAAAGTAAAATGTCTTCAGGGGAAAAACAAAGTCCAGTTATTTTTTTGAAAAAAAGCACCTTTGGGACAACCATGACCTGACCGAGAATATCCAAAGACATCTGGGTCCAATTTATTTATTTTTTGTTCAAACACTTTCAGAATAGAGTTGATCAAGGAGATTCTTGAGAGAATTCAGGCTTCTATCTGTGTCTCCTCCTATTCTTCCATTCATCTCCAGTCCTTTCCTCTGGCCTATGTTCCCAGGCACAAAAAATTCACATTCTTTGATTCTCTACTTGGTGGGTTACACAGCCATGAGTTAAACCTGATGTCAACTAAAAAGATACTCCTTTGGTCTTTTTAGCTGCCAGAAAAAGGGAGTGGGGGAAAAACAAGGCATTCTTGAAATGCCTTGATAATCACCGGGGTAGCCCAAAGTTGTCGGAGCATAAGAAGGTTATTGGAAAGCATGATGGATGACTCTTGGAGATGCATGTGTCCCATTGGAGAAGTCACATCTAGGGTTTGGGGGAAAGATCAGGGTCAAGGGGGAAATGTATGATGTGATTTGGGATTGACTGCACCCAGCCACATACCAACATGGCAATTTCTAATAAACCAATTTACTTTTTATGAGATCCGACGAGATACTTCTGATTTGGATGAGGGTGGATTTGTTGGAGCCCTAACACCTGTTCTATCCCTATCAGGCATTCCATTTCAAATGCTTTTTCTTGTACTGATGAACATTCCACTTCAGTAGTCTGTCGCATTCCAACTAACAAACTCCAAACAAATAAACTCGGAGACAACCAAAGTTTCCTCAAAGTTCCATTTAATTAGAGTTGTCATATTGGCACATCTAGGAAAACCCAAACCTGAGAGTTTTGGGTTTTCCTTCCCCTAAAGGAATTCAAAGATCCATCCCCTGCACCCATCAGTCCATCACATGGCCCAATCAAATCTTCATCCCAAATGGAGAAAATCCTCCAAACACTCCTCTGCAGGGGTAGGGTGACTTGTCCTTGATTTTCTGAGAAAGAGTATTGTTGAGTCTTATCTTCCACCTCACCATGAAATTCCACCTCCCAAATTCCTAGGCATTAAATGTGGCAGCCTCAAAGCTTCCAAGTATAATATGCCATACAAGACTGACATAGTCATTGCTCAAATTGAATTCTTGTTTTCAGGAATACCTCTACAGAAGACATCAACTTCCAACATTATGGATGTGTTCACATTACAGGACTTATGATTTCATCAGAGGGATATGAAAAATCAATAGTTTGATAATAATCTTGAGATTTTAAGGAAAATATTCACATTGATTATTCCAAGATATAGATTTCTGAAGAATAGGTAAACGTATCTCTCTTTCCCACGATGGTATTAGTGAGATTTGTTGAGAAGAATGAAGTGGGATTATTAGAATTCTAGCAACTGAACTGAATCCTATACAGGATCAAAGGATCTATGTGTCACACATGAATACAGGATTGTGACATAGAGTCAAGAAAAAATATTCGAACTGACTACAGGAATATAGAAAGACAACACAGAAAGCGTAAAGTACATAAAAATAAAAAATTATATCAACTCTGTAACGTTCTCCCTATTTAGGCAATAATACAATCAACAGGCTTTCGCTTCCCATCCCAATACATGGGAAATGAAATTTCATTCCAGGCACAAAGATTTTTAAAATAACCCCAACATATGATTAGTGCCAGACTTCCAAGTAATGCACCCATAGAAAGCAGAACTCCGAGGCAGGTAGATTCCTCAAGGAATGATTTATTTGATATCTCATATTGGTACAACTGGTGAAAATCGACTCTGAAAGTTCCCATGGTTTTCACCTAACTAAAAGAGAAAGTTTTTTCCTTTCCCCAAATCATCAAGTCACATTGTCCAATCGAGATGCTTTCCAATTGCTTGGTTACTTCATCCCCTCTCCCATCCAGCTGTTGGAAAGACTTGGTTCCCACAGGAAAACTATTATTTTGAAGACAAAAGCTCAGCTAAGTATTGTTGTGGCCCAGTGGTGTGTGAAGAGCTGGCAGCAGAGTTGCCAGTGGCAAGGAGGTTGGGGAAGAACCTGGGCCAAGTCTTGGAGGCTGAGGAGGGCTCAGACAGGGCTCTGCCATCAGAAGGAGGGATGGGCCCAGTCATCAGCTGCCTTCAGACTCAGACAGCAGTGAGGCAGAGGAGTCTCTGGAACAGTTCCCAGCCTGCACATACAACAGGGCTACCAGAAGAACAAGAAACAATTGGGAAAGCAGGTCAACTCAGAAGTAAGGCTGCACCTTGGAGATGATTGGCCCCTCCCATATGACATAAAAGAGGATGTCTAATGGAACTAGTTTTGGGTGAAGCTTTGAAAAGTTCCATTTGACTTCCATGTCAAGTTTGGCCTTGCCCTGCATTTGGCAATCAGTTCTCTGGCCGCAATTCAAGTTGCAATAAGCGGTTTATAAACATTCCCCTGAAAGACTGTTTGTTGAAGCCTTGCAGGCTGTGAATGAAGTAATTCACAGCCGTGGAAATCAAAGAGGTTTTGCTGGAGCTAAAAGCCCATGTCACATCCAACCAGACGATGAAAGAGATGTAAACGGACAAAAAACCTTTGGACATGCCGTTCGAAAAACGAGCGATGTACTCACTGCCCTCCGTTTTCTTGCTCTCTCTCACTGATCCCAGCATCGTCTATAATAACGTTTCATCAGCCTCCCAAAAGTTTTGAGACTGCTGCACTAAAACTTTTGTGCGCTGAAAATGTAATCCAGTTCTGTCCGCTTCTGCCATCTGTATAGCATTCCGCTATCGATCCGTTACCATTCCATACCATCATCTAATCCGCAAGGCAGTCGCTGCGCCATCGTGCGAAACTCGCATATAACGCCCGGACCACATGGGAGGAGAGGGAACTAAGCGGAACAGATGCCAGACAGATGCCCAGCGGGTGCAGAAGCGAAACAAAGCGTTTTAAAGAAGAAAAACATATACGCAGAGGCGGATCTATCTCAGATATTAGGATGCCTACAGGAATGCTAGAGGATGCCTAGAGGATGCAAAGGGATACCTACTGCCTATAAAAAGGGCGAGAACTCGCTGCATCTCTCTTTCCAGCAGCAGCCGCAAGCCTGTGCAGACCTCTGCAGCCTTCATCTGACTCTCCTCTTCCACAGCATCCAGTCATGTCCACCGTGGATTGGTAAAAAAGTCCTTTCGGCAGCCAACATCGTTCTGCAACAGTGCAAAGCTATCTGCAGGCTCTGTGAACTCTACTGCAAGAAGAAAAGGAGCGCACCCAAAAAGAGGTCTGGATCGAAGATGGTTCGCCAGACAGAAACAGAAGTTGGACTGTACAACAAGCTGATGGTGGAGCTCAGGAACAGAAGACACTCGGGCTTCCAGAATTCATGAGGATGCCTCCAGCCATGTTTGAGAAATTGTTGGAGTGTCCTGAGAACCCAGATTGACCAAGCCAGCACTCAACCTCCGCCCAACCTGGACCCTGGACTGAAGGTGGCACTAACTCTGCGGTACCCTGGCCTCTGGGACCACCATACAGAAACATGCAGTATGCCGCAGAGGGTGCACACAAACAGCATCAGCAAAGTGGTCAGAGAAGTGGTGGCAGGCCATCATCGAAGAATACAAGGAGGAGCTCCTCCAGTACCCGCTCCACTGAAGAAGGATGGAAGAAAGTTGCAGAGCAGTGGTATCAGAGGTGGAACTTACCACCACACCTTGGAGCCATAGATGTCAAGCACGTGGCCTGCAAAGCTCCACGCCAACTCGGGTCCACTTATTTCAACTCCAAGGATTCTTCAGCATCGTCCTTTTTGCCATGGTCGATGCTGACCTACAAGTTCATGTACATCGATGCTTCAGGCACGGGTCCAGCTTCAGATGCCCAGTATTACAATGCCAGTCACCTCAAGGAGGAGCTGGAATGCAACATCATTGTGGTTTTCCAGATCTAGAACCCTGCCCAACAAACACACAAGATGTGCCCTACTTCAATCGTGGGGGATGACGCCTTCTCCTCAGAACCTAACCTCATGAAGCCCTACACTTCTAGACTCCTCACCCGTGAAGAGAGGATCTTCAACTACAGGGGCTGTCCAGGGCAGGCCGGGTGGTGGAGAATGCCTTTGGCAGTCTGGCCAACGGAGTTCCAGGTACTTCTCCACCACCATTGCAGCATCACCCACATACGTGATGAACAGCGTGGAAGCTCTGCTGTGTATCCTGCAGAATCTCATGCGCAACGATCAGCGCTACCAGCGTGCAAGTACGACAGGGGTGCTGATGGATGGAGTCGATACAATGATCTGAGAAAAGGGTATGGCGAGGGGACATGGAGCCTGTGAATGGAGGCAAGGGCGAAACCTGAGTAGACACTGCGGATGTTGCCAGGCCAAAAGAGCCTCACATGAAGCGAAAGAAGCAGCGCAAACCTCCTGAAACCACTAGGTGCAACTCCCCAGATGGAGCAAGTGGAGTGGCAAGGACAGGATGTAGATGCTGAATGGATTGCTTCCTTGCAGCCTGTCTCCATCACATGGATGAGATTGGGCCAATGTATCGTTTGGTTGGCCTAGCAATAAAGGGATGTTAAATAAAGAGTTTGTTTTATCGTTTGACATGGTGCTGGATGAATTGATTAACATTTGTGTGTTGAAATAAAGGGGCATAAGGTGTGGCCCTGGGAGGGTGGACCATAGCAGTCCCCACTATGCTGCACTGAGTTTTATCTATCCCACTGCTATCGTTACCCATACGCCACAGCTATTACCCACCACAGTATCCTAACCCATCCAGTATCTTCCCGATCCAAGCATGCAAAGGCTTTAAACCATTTCTAAAAAGTTTCCAGCAAACCTTTATTAAAAAAAGAAATGAAGCAAGTTTGTGTGCAATGCATAAATAGACTTTAATAAACAAGAAGCTATTAAAACAAAAATAAGATCTCTGCCTGTACTCCTCTTGGTCCTCAGTCGCCAGGGTGAAGCGGTCCAGGGTGCTTGTGGAGGTGTCATGGTGGCTGGAGTGTCCTTGTCCTAGCTCCTCCAGAAGCAGAAGCAGCAGAAGCAGACAGCCCCAGAAAGAGTGAGCCCGTGCTGCAGAACGCCCCAGCAAAACCAGAGTGAGGCGCCAGGGGGCGGGATGGTAGCCCTGGTTGCCTCTTGCCAGGGCTTGGCAGCAGATGCCTGAGGCTTGCTGGCAGACATGAACCATGGCTGGCAGGCAGGCAGGCCACCAAGGCAGGCAGCAAGGCAGGCAGACAGGCAGCGCAGGCAAGCCTGGCCCAGCAAGTCTTGCAGGCAGACATGTAGGCAGGGCGGGCAAGCTGTCAAATCTGTCCGGCCAGCAGGTCTTTCCTCCGAATGCCTGGCCAACGTGCGAGCTGTTTTCCCTTACAATCCGCGGGGCTGACGCAATGCATGCCTCCCCACATGTACAATTAATTCCAGGCATCGTCTGCTTCTCTGTGCATCCACTAGGCTTTCCGTCTGTGCATACCGCTTCATCCGCGTGTGCATCCGTTCTGCCTCCGCTGTATCCATTCTACGTCCGCTTTGCTGAGGCCCCCCGGAAGCCTAGCGGATGCCGCCATCCGCTCCACATGCCCGCTTCCATCTTGCTGGGCTTTCCGTTTCCGCATCCACTTTGCATCCGCCCTGCGTTCCTCCCCGCGATCCCGTGTTATCCGCCTCCGGGTATGCAAATTTTTTGCCCCTTGAGCGCGGATAACAACGGATGACATATTTTGCTCATCCGCTGTGTCCTTTTTGCATCCGTTGGCCAGTGTGACATGGGTTTAAGATTGCATTTGATGCTTTCTAAGGAAGCCTTGCTCAGAATAACTCTTTCCTCCCCCCCTCCCATCCAATGGCAGTCCTGAAGCCTCAAAGATGACTCCAGCCAAGTTTGCTTCATGTTTGACAATTAGTATATGGAGGTAACATTGAAACGAAAATTCCAAACAGGCCCTACTTTGAACATTAGGCAGTGTTCAAAGGAACTGATTGCTTCTTTGGCCTTAGAAGAAAGGCAGCAACAGAGTTAAGTGGCATCAATCTAGAGTGGCACCAATTTCACAGCTCTGAGCCAGCAGTCTCTGGAAACAAGGGACAATATTGATGGACAACAGAATTCAAATCCATGGATGTTGAATTATCTTTCTCCAGGATCATTTTCTGGACATGCCCTGACAGTAAGAATGAATACCACTACAGAACAGTGTCCCCAGGGATATGTCTGTGACTTTCCACAAGCTTGCTTTTCTTCAACAACCCCTTTGCATGTGGAGGCCCGGAAGAAGTCCAGGATCCCCAGACGACAAATTATCTATCCCTGTAATTTTTCACCACCCTTATTCTGAGACATCTTCTGCTACCTCTCCAGCAACTGCCTTTGATANCTGGAAATGGAGCTCTGGAGAAGTTTGGGCTCCCCAGAGAAGTTGCTTCTCTGTGTAATTTTCAAAATTCTGGCCTCCGAGATCTCATCTGCTACTTCTCCAGTGATTGTCTTTGAGGTAAACATCAGACAGAATCAACATCTTGCATTAGAAAAGGATGCCATTGAATGTACTTTCTCTCCTTTCCAGGTAAAACTTGGTTTGTCTCTGTCTGATTCATGAAAGCTTGTAGAATTTCCAAATTGGGAAGGTGCTTTCAATTTATCTAACTCTACTTGTTGTTCTTCCTTAGAAACAGGACGGGGGTTGATTCAGACCTATGAATTATGGATCTTCTGCT